>JANHAO010006443.1:0-21318 GCA_026873985.1 Saraca asoca
AAAGAGAAGGGAATACTTCATAATGTTTTCTTGTCAGTATAAAGAAAGTATGTTAATTTTACAAACAGTATGAAGCAATAGGCAGGGGGCAAGTTCATTGACCTCATTTCTTATCAAGGATGTTGAACAGTAATCAGGCACTGTATTTCTAACAATTGACTGCAACAAGAAGTTAAAGATGTACATAGTTTAGGACCTTGCAGCATAGAAATGCATCACCTATCACTCGAGAGTGGACTACAAAACATAGATGCCAGACATATAGGTGGTACGGTGATGTTATTTAAGGAGATTCAAACATGTCCTGTGGAATACGACCAGGGCCGATCCTACTTGATCCTACTGAAAATTTTAATCTTCCGGTCGAAAAACTAGTACAACCATTTCCTAGTTTAGTCACCACAGGCATAACTACAAGACAAGTATAATACTACCTAGGAATCTCATAGGTTACTAGAATTGAATCAAACAGGGATTGACACTGAAGGGCTACAACTATAAACCTAAAACATCCAAAATCCATGAGACTCCAATTTGATACGAGCCAACTTAACCCGACAACAAAAATTCAAAAGATCAAACGACAAAAACAGATTGGCATTTTCCCAACGTCCCCAAATTAGTAAACTCACTCATAATTCACTAAAAAAAAATATCGATAATTCAACATTCCAACATGATGAAAAACAAATTCGAATTCATTAAAAATCGAAAAAATTTATGTATGACACTGTACCTTAGCCTTGGAAATTATCTTGACTGCTACTGGTTGGTCCTTGAGATCACCCCTTTTCCCTCTGCCAGAGCAAGTATGACCAAAATGCCCTCTGCCCACTTCCTTCCCCAACTCATACTTAGCTCCAAAATTCTTATTATACCCAAAGCTCTTATCCAGCGCCTGCTCCGGCTCGGCTCCGCTCTCCTCCGGAATCGGCCCTTCCTTCGGCTTGCCGTAGCCGAGCCGCTTAGCCAATGACGCTTTGATATGCTTCGCCGGAGACGGAGGCGGAAACGGCCGCCGAAAGAACCTCCTCGGCGTCGACGACCTCGCCGGAGAAGGCGACACTCCGCCGGGCAACGGGCTGGCGTTCACGCCATGCGGGAACGGGCTCGGCCAGGGACTCGGGTTCGAAGACCGAGCTGGTGTGCTCTTCACTGAGGGAAACCCATTTCCGCCGCTTGCAGAGGGTAACGGCGACTGTGGGTGGATGTCAGAGCCGTCGTTGATGGTGGTTGTAATTGTGGTGACGTCATTTTCCGAGGTGGGATTGGTTTTGCCGTAGCACTGGCCCATGGGAAAAGGATGCTCCGGCTGTGTGTGTGATCGGAACTCTCAGTCAAAGTGGACACATCGGAGTGGGCGTTATGGGGCGACCCGGATCCGAAATGTGCCGGAGAGAGATCTGCGGCGAGAAAACGATAAAAGCAGAGAATTTGAGTCAGCTAGAGAAAGAAGGAGAGAGGGAGAGAGAGTGAGTGAGACAGAGACAGAGAAAGCAAAGCAAAGACAAGGTCTGTTAACAAACAAAGCGAGTGTGACACAAGAAGAGAGAGGGCCGAGATAATTATATCCTGCTTCGCGTTACAGATATGGAAATTGCATTCATTAGATTGGACTTTGTTCTACTCACTCGGTGCTGCGAGAAAACTGAGATTCACTTTTTCTGGAAAGTGCTTTCATATTAATAGCCTAATAGGTTTAGAAATTGAAAAATGAAAAATGAAGTAATTTAACTTAGTCTCCTTGTAATTGCTGTTCTTCATGCATCATTAATGCAAGGTGCTTATCCAAATTCTTTTCTTAATATCATTATTTTTGTTCTAAGTCATAAAAAATAAATAATTATGTTAAAATCGTTTGACCAAGATGTTGAGTTTGGATATGTATAAAGTGAAAGAAAAACTGAATATATTATGAAATTAACATAAAAATACAAAGTCATGATAAAAACATAGCATTAATAAGTAAATAATAGTCTTAGGATTAATTTTACAAATATAAGTATAGTTTTTTTTATGTTGAGTTAATTTTAGTATGCTTAAGTAAACAATATAAGTGAAACTCTAGTTATTACTTTATTTTCAGTTGGAAATTGATTTTTCAGGTATGAAAAGTAACATACAGTTTACTAAGCAAAAATTATCAGAAATACTGAAAAGTGCTTCTTGTCTGTGCCATAAATCCAAGCCAAACAGGGACTTAATGGAAAGTGAAAATCACGGGGTTGAAAAGAGTCGTTGATTGCAATCACAGCCGTTGATTTCACTTTGTAGGAACGGTTCTGTTTGTTCGCTGCTGTGCGGAATAGTTTCTCTGCGTGTATGCACAATGTACTTTTCATTTTGTCTTTAGCTACTTTTGCTGCCGTTATTAGTAAATTTTAAACTCGAAAATAAATAATTAATAAAAAATAAGGTTCGGGAAAAATAGCTGGGTCTGATTTGGTACAAAAAGTGGCATATGAGGGATTATCATAAGAGTGGTGGGGTTCGGTTATCAAAGGACAAAAACACCCTTCATGACACGTGGCGATGTTATATGGAAAGTGAAGTATGGCGGAGGGTGGGGTTGGTAGTACGAGATTGCAGAAATTGTGAAAGAGGATTTTGAAGGAAATCTGAGCTGACGAAGTTGCAGTCATACAACACAGCCTGGTTCGAAGCTTCGAAATACAAGTTATTGCGTGAGGGAGGGAGTCGGTAATAATCTGACGTGGCGTCTCATTAATTTGACTTACCTTATTTTTAATTGGATAAAGGGAGTAGTTAGTTGATGAAGATATTAAAATAGATAATTTGGGCCTAAATTTCATGCTTTCCCTGTATATGTCAGCAGAAAAGAATCTTGTCAGTTTTTTTAAGGAAAATTATTCTAATTATATTTATATTTTTCATTTTTAAACATATACATTCATTTTTCTTATTTTTTATGATATAAAAATAAGTATAAATTTAAAATACAAAAATAAAAAAAAATTGATGCATATTTCTGAAAATAGAAAAATATAAATATAATTAAATTAAATTTTAGAGAAAACGAGTGTAATTTATTTTTTTAATATGAATTATTGCTGATTAATGGATATATAATTTACCAGTATTGAAAAACAATGCTAATTAAGACAAAATATGAGAAAATAGAAAGGTTTGGAAATGTTAGGTATAAATATAATTTTGTTTGATTTTCTGTATATTAGTAATAAAACTTAGATGGTATTGTAATTAAATATGTTTAAATGTTCCTAAAACCTGTATCAAGTATACCTTCCTTGACATGAAAACTATGCTTATCCAAGTAGATAGAGATTCGGCGCCTAATGCTCTTGGTACATCTAACATTCTAAAATTTTTTATGATTTTTTTTTTAAAATTCTTTGAATATCTATTTGGTAGTTCTTAATTTCTTATACATGCAATAAAATTGTTCCAATACCAAAACTTCTACTTTCTAACCCGAGAACAAAAGGGAAGATACCAATTTTATGAAATTTAACTTTTTTTAAAGTATAAAATACATTTTAAAAAAATGAAAACAAAATATCATAACCATTAATAAAAAAATTAAGAGAATAATTGATTATAAATTTTAATTTTTTTTTTGTTTTAGATATATACATATTCTTTTTTATTATTATTAATTTTATTTTTGTTGTTGTCGTCTTTTTTTTTTTTAAATACATAGAGGCAAAAACTTGTTGAAATTGGATTTGTAGAAAGGGAAATACTAAAAGTAACATGAATTGCTTATGGATATTAAGAAATTGTGCAATTCAAACATGTATTCAATCTGTTGCTTTTGGGGCATATAGCATTCTTATTATGAAAATTGAACTTTCAATCCGCGAGCATACATCTAATTTTTAAGATTAAGGCCAATCCTTAACTACTAATTGTTTGATAAGAATCTATTCACTTTGTTATTTTAATCAATTATAACTTAATAAAAAAATATATTAATTATTTTAGGTTGTTAATATTAGAGCTTTTAACATTAGTATAACAAATCATGCAATGAAATGAAAAAATTGATTAAAAAGATAATCATAATCAATAATTAAGGTTAATTGATTCATATATTATCACTAATATTATCAATAGTTATTTTTTCGTTCGTTCTTAAAAAAAATTGCTTTTCTTTCATCTTCTTTGTGTCATTAATCTTTGATTGTTATAAAGAAACAATGATATTAATTTATAATAACAAGATCATCAAGTTCCTAACAAATGAATTCAAATTGTATACTTTGAAAGCCAAGTTTGTTATATTTCCAAACTTGCAATAGCTATAAATAGAGATAACAAATCTTCGGGGGCTTAATAATAAGCCACAAAGTTTCTTTAGAAAGGCATGTGGAAAGAGGTGCCCCACATGTATTGTCCATGTCTTGCATCGCGGTTACACAATGTTCATTACTCCCATTGACCACAAGATATTATAACTAATTATTAGATTAAATATTAAGCTTTTATAAAATATGCAGTAATTATGATGGTAAATAACTATATTAGGTAAGTAAAAATGATGTGATTTATCTGCTACATAGAATGGACTTTTATCTAATAATTTAGAGAATCTAATATTCCAATTTGCATGAAACAACAATTTTTACTTTAAAAGAAAAAAAAAAGAATAAAAAATGAAATACGATAAATATCAATTATCAACTGTTTGAAAGGTGAAGCGCAATAATGGATTGTCTTCTAAGTATGATTTAGGCAATGAAAATTATTGCGACTTCTTTGACAATTGTTGACGATAAAATTTGGTTCTGTGAATTCAAATTTTAATCAATAGGAACAGTTCTTGAAACCCTTAAGTTATAAGCTGATAATGTAAGTTTTAACTAAGGAAAAAAAGAAAATAAGGAAGAGTGATCGACACTAGAACTTTTAACATGATTCGATTAAAGTTAATTTGGCTCCTACATCCATGGTAGTTTGTATTAGTTATGTATGATGGCTTCTCCATGCAGTGCAACAGAGATACAATTCCAGTGCTCTCTCACTTTATAAGTGCTTTCTCACTATTCCAATAGAGTGTCTACCTGCAATTGTTCTTACTTACTTACAATGATACATCCCTTCTTTATTTATAGAAGTTGGGAGGGTTATAAATGTAATTTGACAAATAGTAAAATGATTATTTTTGTTGTCGTGGGTAATAAATATTTGACGGGTAATAAATGCTTGACATTTCACTGTCAGATTTTGAAGGCTGATATGTCGATTTTGATGACCAACTTGTCGGTTGGGAGTATGTGCCTTTGAGTGCTAATTAGACCCTAAGCGTTTCGTACATAATCCTTGAGACAGCTTGTTGAGCAGTGTAAGCTCGCATTAAGCGACCTACTGGTTGCATTGGTGGGCCTAGCAAACTGGTCCAAACTAGCTCCCAGAAAGACGACTGGGGTCACATGTTTTGCTTGGTGAAATGGAATTTGTCTTCAGCAAAATAAGACTCGTCTCGTTCTTGTCCCGTACCCCCGGCTCACAGTTAGCAAGCTAGTTCTTGCATTTACATTGTGTGACCTCCGTTAAACGACCTCCAATATTGAGTGATTTAGGCTCTTTTTAGTTGTATCCAGTCTCTTATTGAGTTTTAGCCGGTCCATTTTGTACTGTCCAAAAATACTTATAACAACAATCAAATTAGATATGACTAAAGTTTAAGTAAAAATAAAAGTAATCATAAAAAGAGAGAATACTTGATCTATTTATAAAATTTAGAGATCATCGTCAACTAATCAAATATGATCATGTGATCATGTAGTTGAATTGATATGATCATTCGGTCATTGACTGACTAAATATACGTTAAGAGTCAGGTCACCGACCCCAATGACCGAAATAACTACCTTTAGATTTACTCTAGCTACCAGTAATAGTCAAAAAAAAAAAAAAAAAAAACCTACAGATACATGGATAGTCAGACAAATGCCACGTGTTCATCATGATCACAAGGACATTTGGTATTCATCTTTAAGACTAATCATATTAAATACCATTAAATTTACAGTAAATTATATTAGTCTTTACTGAATATTTTTCATAAAATAATAAAGACAATCCTTTTCTATTTTGAATATTATAAGTACCTTATTTATTTTGAATTTTAACAGCATAGACACATTACCTTTCGTCCAAACTCCAAAATTATTAAATATTTCTTACATTTAGCTAAAAAATAACCTTCTTCATTATATAACTGAAAGTGCAATTCATGAAATTAATTTATTCTTAATTTTCTTTTTCTGAAAAGGCACTCCTAAATTTATTGTACCACCATTCAAGTTGTTGCAATTCCAACTTTCATTATATCTACTTCGTCATTCCATTGACAATTCTTCCCAATGCTTCCATAATTGTTACAACTTACAAGTTGAAGATTAGTCCTTCTTGTTGTTTTCATAATTTTGAGTCAAAACTACATCTATCACTGTATGATCATTGGTATTAATTCATAACTCTCGTGTTTGTTTGACTATTCTCATAACTTTAATATACTTTAGACTTGCATCAGCAATTGAAGTTATGATTCATTTTCATTCTATACGTTGATGTATTCATATCCATTCATTTAAATTTTTTAAATAAATGGATGGAATCATTTGTTGATCCATGAATCAAATTATAAATAATTATTTATTTACTTATATTAAATTTTTCAAAAAAATATAATTTTTTTTTATTAAAACAACAAAGTGGAATTTGGTATTTTCTCTAGTTGACTCCTTTATTAGTGCACTAGATAAATGTAGAAAATACATTATGTTCATCTGTTTTGTCTTTAAAGCTCAATTATGAGATAGCTACAAATGAACAACATATTGACCCTTTTTCTTTTTGGATATGGATTCCTCAATTTTCTAAAGAAAATTAATTGAAGGTATAAATATAAGAGAGACAGATAAAGAAAAAAAATTTACATTAAAAATAATGGATTCTAAGAAAAAAATTATATCTTATCTCTTCTGAATTTATATTCTTAAATTTCTGATTATATTTTATCTTTCCTAAATTTATTTCCTTAAATTTTTGAATCAGAAATTTAAGGGTCCATTTCCTTTCTTTTTATGATTGGGTAAAATTAATATTGATGAATATAAATAACTAAATAGATATAAATAATGACCTAACTTGCAGTTATTTAAAAATTAATATTGATGAATATAAATGAGTCATAACAAGGATAAATATAAATAACTAAATAGATATAGGTCACAATTGTTATGGTGTATCAACATGTGCGGCTATAATAGAATTTTGGAATTTCTAATTTTTCCTTTTATTTTTATTTAATTCAATATAATATTTTTATTTAAAAATTTTTGTTTTGTGTTTTCGATAACATTTTTAATTTCACAATTGTTTGCCACCCCTACATTAAACAATATGTGCTACTCTATTTTCTTTATTTTATCATAATTAATTGTTACCACTGGTACTACATGTATCCTTCTATAGTATCTGAATAAGTATTAGTCTACTCAAACAGATATAAAAAGCTCTTTCACTTCCATCAGTTGATAAAATTCATTAATCATTCATGTGATGGATTTGAATTTTATTACTAATTATTTTAAGGGATTAGACAACTTGCTAGTATCAATTTAAATCTTAAAAGAGACTCGTAACATATTCTTATATTAAAATAAATAATATATCATATTTTTAAACTTTTATTTAATAATAAGTTTATAAACTGGTTGTGGACGGTCAAAATTAAACTCTCCATCCCAAATATGAGAAAACTCCCACTAAAATAGTCAAATATATTTTAAGAGTCACTGCAATGTCATATTCAACTTTTTATTCTTTGCATAAAAATTGTTTTTCAATTACATATGTTTTTATAGATTTTCCGTGATATTTTGTGTGTGATTTTGAATACTATTGGGAGTGTTTGGGGCTTGTTTTTTTATATTTAATGTGACTAGATAATTTTACATCTCATAATATTAATATATATAATGGTTCATGTTAAATAGACGTGATAATTTATGTATAAGAAACATAATAGTTCATGATCAAAAGACACAATAATCTATATTTAATAATCATAATAGTTCGTATATAAGTGACATGATGATTCATGTTTAATAATGTAATTTTGATTCATATAAAATAAAATATTTTCATGATAGTGTAATTCTATATGTTGAAAAATAGTCCACATAACCAATATAAGTTAGTAAACTTTCTTTTGGGGAAAAAAGGAAAACTTGTGCGCGTTTCTCCAAATGAAGAAATGATATTTAAGAATGTCATACGTCCAAACAATTTCTAAACATTAAAGGCATGACACACACACTTCATTTCATAGTTGGTGTTGTTTCTTTATCATCATCAAATTGCTGATAGGAGCTGCGGCTTTGTTGTTAGTCAGCCCAAAGAAAAAAAATCAAATGAGAACATGAATTTGAAAGCCAAAATATTGCCCTAGACTTTGTGGTGTAAAGAAGTTGGTGTTTCATAATTTATAGCATACTTAGAAATGGAAAGCTAAAACAATGCCATCTTAACCATTCAATTAATTATTAAGAACTTAACTATGTGCTCAGAGATTTGATTGCCATTGCTTTTTTTTTTTTTTTTAAAGTTTCGTATACCTTTTGGATACATATTTTTTGTGTTTTGGATTAATGGAAAAATAACCATTTTGTTTATTTTTGTGTAAAAATCACAAAAATGATATTAATGAATATTGACTCAAATGATATAATTTTTTTTTTAGCTTTGGGTTCAATAATATATTGCAGTGTATAAAAAGATTAAAATTTCTATAGTCTCAAAGTTGAGAGTAAATAAGTTTGCTTGAAAATAGTAAGTTATTAAGCCATTGTATCTGCCGACAATCTCAATCTCCTTCTCACATATATATTAGCACTTCTTGTGTGAACATTGGCCATGTAGACAACAAAGGAGGCATACAAAATTATGTGTGGGTCCCATTACACACTCTCATGGGATCTTTCATTTTTCTGATGTTGTTCATCCTAGATAATATTTATATATATAAATAGAATTATTAAAATAGATCGAGATATGTGAATTGATATATTTCTACAAAGAGAGAATTCTACTCAAATCTCTAAAATAGAAATCTGTTTAAATGTGAATATAAAGTTATTAAATTCGTGGAACCCACGATCTAGTTGGATTGAACCCAAAAGTCCATGAATTGGTTCACATTTTTTTATTTTTGCTTTAGTCCTCTACCTTTCCTCTAATTAGTAAGTAGCAAATGTATTTACCCTTATATTTTTTTTAATTGTTTTGGCTTTCGAATTATTTAAAACAGTTTTCCTTAATTAAAAAACTTTTAATAAGTGTTTTGTCATTAAAAATAAATGTTTTTAATATAAACGTGTGATTTATAGGTTTTGAAGTCAAAATTATCACTTTGAACTAAGATTTGTTTTAAAAGGTTTGAAATGTTTTTATTTAAAAATTAAGCCTGCAAATTGCATAGAATAAGACATAGACTGTCAAAATGACAGTCCATAAATTTTAGAAATATGTCCAAAACATATTCCTTTCCAATTTATTTGGCTCTAGAAGTAAAAAAAATTTCCCTAAAATGAAGATTAAAAGTAATGGGCCTCCAATCCATTTAATACGTTGAATAAAAATGGGTCTTGATCATCTGAAATGTTAGCCCAGAAGATATCAGACCCCTGTGACCATCAAGTTTCTCAACACTGGGCCCCAGCTCCACAAATATTGGTGCACACCTACAGCCCATTAATGTTCTGCTTTATGGCAATTTTATGCTATCTATCCTACTCACCCATTATCACATTTAAGAACTTCAGCTACACGGCACCCAGATCAAGTTGTAATTTATCCTTTTTCAAAGATCTTTCCAACTTAAATATAATAAAATGGATAATTTTACAAAAAGTTTCACTTCTTGGGAAAGATTTATAGTTTTACTGTATATTTTAATAAGTCAATTATTTTGATATTGTAATTGAGTAGATTCTAAAATTAAAATTATTTTCTGATTTGTCAAAACATAAGAAACAGTAGTACTGAAAATCTGAATATTACAATAGAATTAGAAATATTTTTTACTTCTTAACTGATTAAGTGTTTGTTTTGAGATTTATTTGTAAAAATAGTTAAAATAAAAAACCAATCTTGTGATATATTCAACTTTTTAATTGGTTGAATTTTTCCTTGAATTGTTAATAAAGACATTGATAATAAATATGAATCCATTACATTAGGCAAAAAAAATATATGATTAATATGAATTATGCCCCAATACCAAACAAAGCTAGGATTGAATTGGTTATACAATAGTGTAATGCTGAATTGATACTAGCTCTTATCCTCATCCATTGTCCATTCACTTCAACATCATTGGATTTTTCAAAAGGACCACATTTTCTTGCTTAGGCCTAGAACATTTAATGATGGACCATTGGGTAAGCAAGTGGGTGGGCAAGCATAGTAATGTAACAAAACCCTTTTAAGTTTGTTTTGGGTTATATAGTTAGTCACACAATGAAATGTATGATTAAAGTATGCTGCAAGTTTGATTTTAATAGATTGTAGCACTTACCTATCAAGTCTAACTCGCAAATTTTATTTTATTTTTTTCCTTTCTTGTATTCTTGAACTAAGATGAAGACAACTTTTCTTTTATTTATTCAGATTTATGACTTAATCAAAATATGTTATATGTCTAAATCAATACATACATCTGCTGATAATTGAAAATTAAAATTAATCCATCCCAGCATTTATGCCTAATGTCTTGCTAAATGCTCATTAGGTGATGACCTCGATTATAGTTTGGGGAATAGGGTTTTTTTTTTTTTTAATTTGAAGTAAAAGAATGAAATGAAGATTACTTTTTTATGTGAAAATGAGTGAAAAAATTGATGGAAATGGATGTTAATTAAATCTTTCAATTAAAATATAACATATGAAAAAAAAAAAAAAAGAAAGTTACTTAGCTCACATGTTAACAGAGTTTGTTAGTTTAAGAGCACAAGGGGTAGTTTATAAATTGTGTATATTGTAATTTTAAATTTTTACAGTTCGAGAAAATTAAATTCAACAAATCCAAACTTGAGTTTTATTAGAAAAAAATTCCTAAGTAATTAAGAAAAAATTTCATACCTGCCCCCAAACACCTTAAGTAAAATAATATTTAAGAGACTGGTTGATTTAAGTCAACTTCCCACAAAATTAAGTAAAATAATATATATCCACTTGTATGGGCATAATTAATTCATATAATTAAATCTTTGATGAATTACTATCTTGCTTTCTACAGTTTCACTTAATTTTTAATTAAATTATCATAATTTAATTCTTATATTTATTTTTCATTTTTAAATAGATATTTTCTGTCTTTTTCTATTAGATTTTGAGCAATACTTTTTTAATGTAATTTAATGATTATTAATGCAGATCTTTCATATAACTTTAATTTGTATTTAAGTAATAAATAATTTAAATAAAATTAAGAAATTTTATAAAATTATTTTATTTTTAGAGAAAAATGATGAGTTTCTTATTTTTTTTACTTTATAAACTGTTAATAGATTATTATTTATATATGTCAATTACTCATAAAATTTAACAATAAAAAAATAAGAATAAGTATTCAATTAAAAATAAAAATTTAAATATAAATATCAAATTCAAATTATAGATACCTAATTAAAAATTAAATAAAATTATAGGAAGTACGACACTAATTTATACTTAAATCTTTATACTTTTAATATCTTAAAGTTTACACTACCATATTTGTCAAGAAGCTTTATTCTATTTAGTGTGGTTTGGTTAAACAAAGACTTCACCAAATTTCTGTCTCATTCTTTCATTTGAAACAATTTCTTGGAGTAGATTGAAAGTAATTATCCAAACACACAAAGATAATTTTTCTTTCACGCATCTATTCTCATTTTCTCATTCACATTTTTTTATATGCATGAGAAGGGTAATTCTTCTTTCACATCTTTTTTCTTACTTTCTTACTCACATCCTCTCACGAATAAATAAAATATAAAATTATGAATTTCATCTATGTGTAAAAGCTTGTGGATGAAAAAGTAAGAGTAAAAATATAATAATATTATTATTGTATATTAAAAAGATTGGCAGGACATTTATTTAATGTATTAAAAATTTTTATTTTGGAGATGTGATTTTTGCATGAAATTGTGATGGATGATCTTCAATGCTAACTTCCAAAACAACCATATCATAATGACTTGAATCGTATAAATGAAGGTAGGTGTATTAGGGTGGGAAGATCATAACTATCATCTATGTGGACAATCAATGATCCACTAAGATGGAATGTCTCCAGCAACTACTTAAAAGACTAATAGGAAGTATTTTGAGGTTGAAGTATCAATCAATACATCACATGCTCATGTTTACATCGAGTTGAGATTTGTCTAGAAGGTAACAAAAATTCAATTTTTTTTTAATCTTTTAGTCAATGAGATCATGATATTATATAAAGTGTCAATTATAAGATTAATAAATAATAGGTAAAATTAATCATACAAAATTATATTTTTTATAAAAAAAATATTATAATATTTATATATAAAATTATAACTTTTATATTAAGTTTTCATAAAATCTTACAAAATTTCTGAGTACATATCTATACATTATTCAAATATTTTTCTTTTTCACTTTAAAAGATCCATGTTCTCCTTCTATTATTAAGGTAATCGTTTTTCAAAAAAAACTAACAAAAAGGTAGTACTTAACATGGTTAATAAATTAATTAGTTTGGATTTTTCTTATGAAGTATATATTTTTATCTACTATAAAAATTAAATTTTCTTATACGTTGGCCCAACTATCCATCATCATCGTTATGCAGCATTTATGGGAGTAGTTGATTCATTTATACCCTATTTGGTCAACTTTAATCTCCCAAGAAGATATGAGAGAAGTCATCCATGTGTGGTGTGAATCACTTACCTTTGATTAAATAAAAACTAGTATTCAACCAACAAAAATTTAAATTATTACTAATAAAAATAAAAATTGGTAGAAAATAATTGATTAATATGTAATGTATATATTGTATAAATAATTTATATTTATGTATATAAAATATTTTATAAACATACTTGATTCATAACATTAATGCAATTCTCAATATATAATTGTTGAACTATCACAAAAAGAAAAAAAATATAGTTAAACATATACTAACAATGAAGGCTAAATTAAATAATCTATGAAGTTGTTGCAATTGCATAAGAATATAATAAAATGGATGATTTCGAATAATATTAATCAAACATTAATTTAAATAAATTAAGAAATATAATTTATTAAATAAATTTTGAATTAAATTTATATAAAGGAAGGATAAAAAGGAAAGAATTTTTTTTTTCACAACTTAACACTGGTAAACAAAAGAAAAACCCGTTTTGATATTAAGATATTAATATTGATTTGCTGTTATATCATGATGATATCAAATGTAGAAAATGGAGTGACTTAAGAAAAATTATGATAAATTAGGATTATAAGTACAATATAAATCCTTCAATTTGATTAGAAAATTGATGGTAGGAATTTAGTAATTAAAGAAATATTTATATTTGTTGACGTCGGATTTTGGATATGCTCTAAACTCCGGCCAACAGGGGGATTCTTCGAGATATCAAGCCTATATCTGATTCAGATGTAATAGAACGACAGAATAGACAAGAATGAAGGGAAGAGTTGGGAAGAAGACACAAGGTTTAACGTGGTTCGACTAAATTTAAACGGCACCGGACTCTACGTCCACGGTGGTAATTTTATTGATGCAAAGAGTTTTAGCAGAGATTCTACTTACAGAGTTCGGTCCCCTCTCCTTCTAATAAGGCAACCCTATTTATAGAGGAATGAGGGATTACAAGCATTAATTACCAGCTACAGTTATGTTACATTAGGCTATAAATGGAAAAGATAATAAAGAGGTTACAAATCGGTTACTGCAGAATGTAGGCTGTGGGGTGGGCCCCCTTGGTTAGTTGTAGAACTGTGTCTGTTGCTTGGTGCCATTACGTCAAGTGAGGTGTTGGGCGTCATGAGAATCGTTGTAGCAAGATAGCGGACCCGATCAGGGTGCTCGGCTACTTGGCGAGCGAGTCTTATGAACTTCTCGCTGGATCGCTGCCTTGTGAGGTGAGGGCTTGCATCACGGGATGGTGCCAGGATGACTTCACCGCGTTGCTTTCTGACGGGCGAAGTGAAGCTCGCTGAGAGTCTTTAGTGCGCCCGAAGCCATGAGCTCTCGAGATCATTTTTTGTATATAACATAAGCTCCCCAACTCTCGGTTTGCACTGCGAACCGAGAGTTGCAAATTTTCAAGGTTTGATTCATATCTTCAGTCAGTGTCCTTCATTGACGGAAATGTCATGTCATATGTCTTTTTATTCTGCTTTAGGTTATGCTTTCTCCTGTTTGCCATTTTTGGCCGTTGACGTGGCATTGTTGTCCGTTTCAGACCATTGGATGAAGATCAGGACAGATGTCTTCTAGATTCTTCAAAGGGCCGAGTGAGTCTTTTTATAGCTTGGGGCATTCTTCCCTTTCGCCTTAGAGAAGCTCAATGAAGGAGATTGAAGAGCCCCCTGTGCTTTGGTGTCTTAGCTTCCGACAAAGCTTGCTGAGACATAGATGGCTTGTTGTAGAGTGCCGGGAGACATGGATAGCTCATTGCATGTGGTTTCATCACAGGATCCGCCTGGCGGGCTCTTGGGGGATCTTATACTGACATCAGGCCACCTCCTCTGACTGTTACTTATGGCGCAACACCCTGGCCAATGTGCTCCTACGACTCTTCAATTTGCTCTGGGTCTAGCTTAGGGGGATGTGCCGGAGGAATATAAGCAGAAGTAGCTTTAGGGTCGCTGCTCTTTCCACAGGCGCGAGCTCGATGATCGGCCCTTTGCTCTTCTTGCAGGAATAGTTGTGCTAGGTCACCAAGCTTTTTGCCATTGTTTATGCACTTTTTCTTTTAATGTAACTTTGTCTCGTTTGTCGAGGTCTTTTTGCTGTATAAGCTTTTCTTTTTCTTTAGATACTATAATGGATGCTTCGTGCATCGCTACATGTACACTTTTGATGATTAATAAAATTTTCTCTTTTGGGCCAATTGGCTGCATTTTACTTTTCTAAGCACTCAACTCGTTGTAAGTGAAAGAGAGAGATCACATGGGAGCTGTGAGATTCTACGCCCTAGGCAAATAATTGATTCGTCAATTCTTTACACTTCAGTGAGGGTCACGCTAGCGTCAAGTGTTTTTTAGTGCCTCCACACCTCAGTGGGCACGAAGCTATACTGGCACAGTGAGTGTTTTTTAGTGCCTTCACACCTCAGCGGGCAGAAGCCACGCTGGCATAGCGAGTGTTTTTTAGTGCCTCCGCACCTCAGCGGGCACACACAGTCATGCTGGCACAACGAGTGTTTTTTAGTGCCTCCACACCTCAGCTGGCACGCAGTTGCGCTGGCATAGTGAGTGTTTTTTTGTGCCTTTGCACCTCAGCAGGCATGCAGCCGCACTGGCACAATAAGTATTTTTTAGTGCCTCCGCACCTCAACGAGCATGCAGCCGCACTAGCACAGCCAGTATTTTTTAGTACTTTTGCACCTCAGCAGGCACGCAACTGTGTTAGCACAGTGAGTATTTTTTAGTGCCTCCACACCTCAGCGGGTACGAAGCTGCGCTGGCTAGTCTTTTATCAATTCTTCTCTAGAATAAGCTTCGGAGGCCCTCAACTAAGCCAAAGGTCATAGTTGGTGGAAAAATCCTTCACGAAGCTTTGAGAAAATTGGCCGTATGAGAGCTGCGGATGTGAAGAGACTCACTGACATTGTGCAAATGAGCAAGCAGCCTTTACCAAAATAATCAAGTTTACATTCACCCTCAAAATTTTGGAGTACAATGTCAGTATATAACACGGACCGAGCCCTCTGGCTCCTGGTTGGTGCTAGGTTGAAGGGGTTGCCCTGTAGGTTGCACTACATATCCCCTTAAGCGACCCTTTCGGATCAGATCTTTGATTGCATCTCTGAGGGCCAGACAATTTGACATCTCGTGCCTGGCCTCATTATAATAAGCATAGAACTCATCTTTGTTCCTCTGCCTAAAAGGAGTCTTTAAGGGCCTTGGCCTTCCGAAATTCTCCCTATCCCTTTTCGCCAAGTAAATCCTATCTTGGGGATGCGAGAGCACGCTATAATGCTCGAAATGGCTCGAGTACTGAGGTTGCTCATCCCTGGACCTTCTAGATTTCTTTACCGCCCGTTCAGCGGGGTGATCCCCTTGGTCCGCATCGTTCCTCTTCCTGCTGTGAGCGGGATTGGCCCTTTCATCCTTTTTGTCAGACTTTTTCGAGCCTAAAATTTCTTCCCATTTAACCTGCTTGGCAGCTCGCTTGTAGAACTCGATGAGGTCCTTCCCCAGGGACTTATACAGACTCTTGTATAGCTTTCCATCTTTGCGAAGTTCCACGGAGATGGTGGCCAACATGGTTTCTTCAGATGGATTCTCCACCGAATTAGCTTCGAGTCTGAACCTAGCGATATAGTCCTTTAGCGACTCTTGCCTACGCTGAAAGACTATAACGAGGTGGCAGGGGGCACTAATTACCTCTTCAGTGCTTGATACTGGCTGATGAACTTTTGTTGACAGTCTCCCCAACTGCCGATTGAGCGAGCTGGGAGGTTTACATCCCCCAATGTGATTAGAAAAGCTCGACACTAACCAGGGGTTTAGTTGTCTGCAGATCCATCTGAATATTGAATGCATCCAGATGATCATACGGGTTGGAATCCCCATTATACAATGAGATCGTGGGGACTCTAAGTTTACGGGAGAGAGCTCGAGGTTTGATCTCCTTAGAAAGTGGCGATCGCTCCTCGCGACGAGGTCGGTCACCTGGGGCTCGAAGGTGTTCTTCCAATTGAGCCATGTTCTGAAACAGTTCCCTAACTAGCGGATCCCGTTCCTTAAAGGGTCGGCTGGGCGTCTGCTAGATGCTTTGGTCTCCATCATCTCGAGGGTCACGACTTAGGGTCTACTCCCGCGAGCAATGAGCTTGCGTATTGCCTTGGTTTGGATAGCTCAGGCATTGGGTTTTAGCCTGTCTCTGCACATTTTGTGCCAATGACGTGACTGCTCTAGTCAGTTCTCCCATCATATACTCAAGTTTCTCTTGACGTTGGAGCCAGGTCTGTGGTCCGTTGACGCCATCAGTGGTGAGAACCAGTTACACCAAACTGGTTAGAGGGATACCAGCAGCTGCTCTGACGACAGGAGCGGTAGATGAGTTTGTTGTCGAAACATGGCCATTCGAAGGATGGGGGTGTGCATTCGAGGCTCTGGTGACTCTTCCCTTGGTCATTGCAACAGGAATGAATCAGAATGGATGAGATCCCCACAGATGGCATCAAAATATTGACGTCGGCTTTTGGATATGCTCCAAACTCCAGCCAATGGGGGAATTCTTCGGGATCTCAAGCTTGTATCTGATTTAGATGTAACAGAACGGCAGAATAGACAAGAATGAAGGGAAGAGTTGGGAAGAAGACACAGGGTTTAACGTGGTTCGGCTAAATCTGGACGGCACCGGACCCTACGTCCACGGTGGTGATTTTATTGATGCAAAGAGTTTTAGCAGAGCTTCTGCTTATAGAGTTCGATCCCCTCTCCTTCTAACAAGGCAACCCTATTTATAGAGGAAGGAGGGGTTACAAGCATTAATTATCAGTTACAGTTATGTTACATCAAGCTATAAATGGAAAAGACAATAAAGAGGCTACAAATCGACTACTGCAGAATGTAGGCTACATGGTGGGCTCCCTTGGTTGGCTGTAGACCTGTGTCTGACTGTGTTTGTTGCTTAGTGCCATTGCGCTAAGCGAGGTGCTGAGCGTTATGAGAATCATTGTAGCGAGATAATGGACCCGATTAGGGTGCTCGGCTGTTTGGCCAGCGAGTCTTATGAACTTCTCGTTGGATCGCTGGGTCGTTGCCTCGTGAGGCGAGGGCTTGCTTCGCGGGATGGTACCGGGACGACTTCGTTGCGTCACTTTCTGATGAGTGAAGTGAAGCTCGCTGAGAGTCTTTGACGCGCTCGAAGTCACGAGCTCTCGAGATCATTTTTTGTATATAACAATATTATATTATATTATGAGATTTTATTAAAAAAATGTAAATTTTACAATAAGATATTATGTTTGTATGCCTATTAAGTCTATTTATTTAGTCAAAACAAATTAAGGGATACAGATCCTTATAAATTTGAGTACAATAATTATGTTATAATTATAACGCAGAATCTAAAATCACCATGGCAGGCAGCAACCAGCAAAAACAAAGAGACCGGCAAGTACATGCGACGTAACGAACTGGTGTGCGCGGGGACCATATAAAGTCCCCATCGTCTGATCAACATCATGCAGTAATTGCGTAGTAATGACAGAACAGGTAGCTTCACTTTGCATGCACGTGTTCACGTGCTCCGGTGTCTTCCTACTGTGCGTATTTATGGACATTGCCATCCCAGTGTCCCACCATAAATTAAAATTGATGATACCATAAAATTGAAAAAATGATAAATAAATTTAGATTTTGCACACGAATTCAACGAGATTTATTTATAAATGCGAGCTGTAGATGTCAATATAACGTTAATGGCAAGATTAAGACGCTTATTTTCATTATTATATTAGAATTTAATGAAAAATTGATGACTTAAATTTTGTGGATATATAAAAATTGTATAAATGTTCATGGTGTACATGTAATTTCACTCATATTACAGGCAATGCCATTTATGTTGAGGTAATTACAATTTTTTATAAAATACAAATTACCCCTTTTAAAAATATTTAATATGTGTCTTATGTTTTCTGTTATTTGTCTTAATTTTTTTAATAAAATACAAATTATTCCGCTTAAGAGCAATTTCATTTATATTTTCTATCATGTCTAGAAATAATATACCATATGATTAATATTATTGGATTGGAATAGAAGCCTGAAAAAGTAACTAGTTGAGTGTGGACATAGTCTCTAAGAGTGAATCGGCTAGTCAACCAATTCATAAGAGCCATTGATCGGCTGGTATCAAGTCAAATATAACTTAATGCATAAAATTCAAGATTTTAGAATCTTAATGTAATTAAACATCAACTAGAGCTAAAAACATATCAAAAATGAAATCCAACGTAATCCCTAATGTAAAAGCCCAATTCTAAGGTAAAATGATTAAATTAAATGCATTTTTTATTCTCTTATATCTCATATGTATATGTTGTTGTAAAATTAATTGGTTAAATTGTTCAAATCAAGATGTTTACCATCAAGCACTTATGCTTAAGGCTAAATGTCATATTTGTATTAGAGATAAATTTCAACATTGAAAACCTTGAAAACTTCATATGACTAGGTGAGTGAAATTCTAGCATTCTAACTCCCTTTTTATATACAGTATTATTTTTTAAAATTATCCAAATGTATTTGTATGTTAAGAATTAGGAATATGATCGAAGAATTTAATCTATTAAATTTGGGCTTAAATAAATTTATAAATGTTGTATACCGAAA
This sequence comes from Saraca asoca, assembly GCA_026873985.1. Classification (NCBI taxonomy): domain Eukaryota; kingdom Viridiplantae; phylum Streptophyta; class Magnoliopsida; order Fabales; family Fabaceae; genus Saraca; species Saraca asoca. The sequence continues at coordinate 19,603 of JANHAO010006443.1, forward strand.
TTAGCCAACCAAAGACGAGCCTTTGAGTACAACGAAGATCAAGTCCCACGCTCCAGTAAGCGGCAACAACAAAGTAATTCCGAGCGCCAAGCCCTTCCTCGCTCGTCGCATTACAACGACGCTACAAGGGGGTTTGGATACATCTCGCGAAACAACCTCCCCTATGAGGGACGGACCAGCGAGGAAATTATAAGACCAGGTCGTCAAGTGACCAGCCACTCCACTCAAGATCGCCTTCTCGCTACAGTGACACCTAGCTCGCTACAGCAGAACCCGCGACTCCTTCAGGCCAGATTTCCCTGTTCAGGACATCGAGCAGCAGACACAAGTCCACCGCCAACCTAGGGGGACCGCCCAGCAGCCTACTCTCTGCAGTAGCCAGATTCCAGACCTTTTGCTATCTTGTCTCATTTATTATTTGATGTAACACCACTGTAGTTAGTAATTAATGTATGTAACCCCTTTCTTCCTCTATAAATAGGATTACATTATAGAAAGAAAGAGGGGATAATCTTGTAAGCAAAAACTCTGCAAACCACTTTATAGTAATAAAAATCTCCACCATGGATATAAGGTCCGGTGCCGCTCAGATTTGACCAAATCATATTAAGCTTAGTGTTTCATCCCCCACTCTTCCCTTCACCTTTGTCTCATTTTACTGTTCCACTATATCTGAACCGAACATAGGCTAGAGATGCCGTAAGAATTTTCCCATTGGCCGGAGTTTGGAGCATAACCAAAATTTGACATCAATATTTTGGCACCGTCTGTGGGGATCTCATCTATTCCGATTCATTCCTACTGCAATGACCAAGGGAAGAGTCACTAGAGCCTCGAATATGTGCCCCCATCCTTCGAATGGCCATGTGTCGACAACAGACTCGTCTACTGCTCCTATCATTAGAGCAACTGCTCATCCCTCCAACCAATTCAATGCAATCGATTTTTGCCCCTAATGACATGACAGACCGCAGACCTGACTCCAACATCAGGAGAAACTTGAGCATATGATAGGAGAACTGACTAAAGTAGTCACGTCATTAGCACAAAATGTGTAGAAGCAAGCCGAAACCCAACGCCCGGGCCATCCAAACCAGGGCAGTACCCCAGTTCGTTGCTCACGGGAGTAGACCCTGAGTCATGACCCTTGAAACGTTGGAGACCAAAGTGTCCAGTAGTCACTCAGTTGACCCTTCGAGGAGCGGGACCTGTTAGTCAGGGAACTGTTTCAGAAGATGGCTTAATTGGAAGAACGCCTCTGAGCCTCAGGTAATCGATCTCGTTGCGAGGAGTGATCACCACTTTTTGAGGAGATCGAAGCTTGAGCTCTCCCTCTCAAACTTAGAGTCCCCACGTTCCTGTTGTACAATGGGGATTCTGACCCATATGACCATCTGGACGCATTCAATGTTCAGATGGATTTACAGACAGCCAATCCCCTGGTTAAGTGTCAGGTTTTTCTAGCCACATTGAGAGGCATGCCTTGGACTTGGTTTAGGAGCCTCCCGACTCGCTCAATTGGCAGTTAGAAAGACTGTCAACAGAAATTCATCAGCCAGTACTAGGCACTGAAGAGGCAGCTTGTTCCCTCTTGTCACCTTGCTATGGTCTTTCAACACAAACAGGAATCACTGAAGGACTATATCGCTAGATTCAGACTTGAAGCTAATTTGGTGGAGAATCCGTCTGAAGAAACCATGCTGGCCACCATCTCCA
>JANHAO010006444.1:0-21358 GCA_026873985.1 Saraca asoca
TTAAAGTGCAAACGTGATTAATTTAGTGAAATTGATCAGAAAATTAATTGGATTAATTTTATATGCCTTCAAATGGTTTGAAGGGTATTATGGACTTTTGCCAACATTTCGGGGGGCTTACCAGGTCACATGCTTAACGAAAAATATGAGGAATGACTAAAATTTGGACATTTGGATGTCTAGGGACCAAATTGAAAAGAGGCCAAAAGGTATGGGGTGAAAATGTGATTTTTGAAAACCCCAGGGACCCGCCAGCAATTTTTGAAATTGCTGGGGTTAATGAGCAAATATGGGCCTGTAAAACAGTGCCCTTTTGCTAAGGGCCTTTTAGCCCATTGTGCCGCGAGGCACACGATGAATTTGACCCGACTCTTCGTCTTCCTCCTTGCGCCCTTGCGTTTGCCATGACTCATCATCTTCCTCCACCATGAATCATTGACAATTTTGGTCCCACGAGCTTGAGAAGCTCCCAACTAGCATTGGACAGCCTTTCCTCTCCAGCGTGGACCTCCGATTGGACTGGTACACTTGGATCGGGAACGACGGTGACCGTTCAGCTTCCTTCCATCTCTACTGCGTTTGAGCTACTTCCAAAGATTGGTTCAGCTTTCTTTCACTTCTATTGTGATGTTTAAGCTCACTACTAGCTAGATTTGGGGTTGGATGTTCGGTTGGTTGCAAGAAATTTTTTTGAAATTTTGGATGATTTTGCCCCTGCCCAACCGAACGTTCCTTCACTCGAAGTCGAAACAAGGTTGATACAAAAGCCAACAATTGAGCAGTTAATAAATGTGAGCAAAGTGAACATATATTTCAAGCAGGTGGAAAGCAGTTGCCTTGGAGTTACCTCATCACTACTTATTTGTTTTATTCTTGGTTTTCTTTTTCTTTTTAATTTTTCCCTTCTAAATTAAAAAAAAATTTCCTATGATTCTTATAAATAGGGTATTACCAAACTAAAAGGTGATTATCACTTTTCTAGTGAAACAAAAAACTTATTCAAACAAGCTCTATGTTTTGTGATGCTTTGCCATACAATTAAGCATTCTTCTTATCCTTATTGTTTTTTAGGAATTTTCCCACTCTCATGCTTGTAATTTCATGCATCATTTTGCATTTTTTATGTAAGTCACAAACATCTAGAGTGAAGATCTTTTCCTTTTTGTTATATGCAACCATATGCTTTGCATAGATTTTCAAAGAATTAGAATCTCACCTATTTTTTTATAGAGAATCTATCTTTGAGTTGAAACTTTCTAACTTGTAAAATTTGGCTCAAAACAAATTGGCATGCTTGGTGGGACACGGTTAAGGTATTTCTAGTCTCTAATCTTGTATGATCCTTAAAAGTGATAATATTTTATAAGGTAATTTTAAAACTATGTCAATTGCAAGTTCTTAAAATGACCCTCAATGAGACTTGTTAATAATGAAAATGTTGTAACACTAGTTTTGTTGAAAATGTAATTGCCAACAGCCAAAATTAGAATCAAAATAGGAGAAACCCATAAGAAACATTGAATAGAAACCAAAATGACAACAATAGTTTAATTAGAAATGGACTAAGAGACTATAGTGAACCTATACTTAGGGGCCAATACCTTATGACATGCCATGCTTCCCACAAATGGACCAAAATTATCATGGAAATCCATCTAGTCTGAGTCTTGAGAAGTTCATTTTTTTATAGCAGATGGATGAAAATAACCATAATATGGTCTACATGATGTTGCAGGAGATTGTGATCATATTTCAACTAATGCTAGAAAAAAAATGCCTTAAGTCAACAAAAAATGAATCAGGCACTAGAATGAATGGAAGTCGATCTAAGTAACAATCAGAATAACAATAATGGTTGAAATGCTAATAATAATGATTATAACAATCTTAATGATGTTATAGGGTTCAAAAATGTGAAGAATGAAGAACTTATAATGGAATGATCACAATATGGTCAAATTAGGATACTTCGACATGGAGAGGAAAGGATGCAAAATGATAACTAAATTAATGATAACATACAAATCCCAATAAACCTAAATCATAATCCAACTTTTTTACAGAGATCGAAAAAAAATATCTAATTCCTTGTTGAACAATTTGCTGGACCAACTAGGAAGATATAGTGTTTATCCTAATTATAAGGGTGTAATTCCAGAATGGATAAATTAGATAGAGCCTCCAAGAGGGTTTAAATTATTGAAATTTACCACATTTTCTAGTGAAGATAATTAGTCAATAATTGAACACATAGCTATATTCACCACAGAATGTTGAGAGCTAGTAAGGAATGAATATTTGAAAATGAAGTTTTTCTTTTACTTTCAACTAAAACTACTTTTGCCCAGTATTCTTGGGCATAGTTAGAGAAATTATTCCATGAGCAATTCTATAGAGGGGAGATGAGGTGAGATTTTGCTTGGAAATTTAAGAAAATGAGATCGAATAGACCCAAAAGAAAAAAAAAAAGCCAAAAAAACTATCTCAACCATGTGAAGAGGTATAATTGTCAAGAAGGAAGATAAAAAGAAGGAGAAATTAAGGGAAGCTAAAAGTAAAAAAGATACAATAGGGAAGTCAATTTTCAAAAGAATTGATTATGACTATCTGTTGATAGTGTTTTTTGGGGCTAGCAAAAGGCCCAGCCGAAGGAGCCTTCTTTAGTAGAAGCCAGCTAGGCATGTAGATCGAGAAGAGGCAGTCAGCAGGGGGTGATTGATGGAGAGCCTACAATAGCTGAATGCCAGACTTAACCTTTTGTGTATAGGCTCTGTGTAATAAAAAAAGAGTGGGAACCCATTTGGCAAGGGAGGAGAGCTCATTTTTTAGAGGGAGCATCCTGAGAGAAGAGTGAGAGTGAGAGGAGAGAGCTCTGAGGGTGAGGAGCCATGGAGCTCACTAGAGGGAAACTTTTGTATAACTGTGTACACAGCAAGCATTTCCCAGCAATAACATGCTACCGTGGACATAGGATCTGATGACATTCAGATTTGGCCGAACCATGTTAAAAAAGCTTGTGTTCTTCTTCTTCTTCTCCATTTTTCTACACCAGGTTGTAGGATAGGAGTCCACCGAATCCTCTCTCATTGGCTAAAGTTCGGGTCCTCTGTACGAACCGAATTTGATGTCAACACTATCAAAATCAACTAAATAAAAGAAAGGAAAATTATCTCTACTGAAATCGAGGAGACATACCAAAAGAAAAGTGGCTAACTAATGAGCCATGATTGAGCGAGAGATAAGCATGGAAGCCAAGAATCCCAAAAAGGAAGAACAAGTGGTACAATCCTAATTACCGATCTCCACCTCTGATGAGAACTAAAAAATGTTGAATGCAAAGATAAGCTACTTTTAGGAGAAAACAAAAATAATTTAGGTATTGAAAGAATACATAGATTATTTTGCCTTGAATTATGAGGAAATGTTAAGTTTAAGTTGAAATCTAGTTGAACATAAATTACTGATCAAGGAAGGATTTTGACTACATAAATAGGCTCCCATATGTTTTGTTCATGAAGTAATCCATAAAATTAAAGAAGAAATTGAGAGACTATTTGTTGACATTAGAATTTAGTTCATACAGAGAGTCCTAGATTCCGGCCAATGGGGGATGAGTTCATGGATCAAATGCCACTCCCCGAAGTGAGAGAGAGCCGATGGGAGAGGAAGAAGAAGGAGGGTGGCGCGGTGTTTTTAACGTGGTTCGGCTAAATTTGGGTGGCACTGGACCTTACATCCACGGTAGAGCTTTTATTAATATTTGAGAAGAGAATTTTACGAAGTTTTAGCATACAAGTTTCTATCCTCTCTCTCTATTCTAACAATGCATTCTTATTTATAAAGGAAGGAAGGGTTACATACATTAATTACAAGCTACAGTTGTGTTACATCAAGAAATAAATAGAAAAGATAGTGAAACTACTACAATTTGGCTGCTGCAGGCTTCTGTCTGCGGGATAGGCCCCCTTGTCAACTATGAACTAGTATTTGCATATGTCTTCCACTCGATATCGCTTTACCATGCTAGATGTTTGCTATCTTGAGTTGGGGTTCCTAGCCCAGGATCGTTGAGGAGAATTGTTGTAGCGAGATTGGTGTCGCTGTAGTGGAATAGCGAGTTCAAGTAGGGTGGCTGGCTACTTAGCAAGCTAGCCTTGTGATGATCTCGCGATGACTTTGTCACATTGCTTCTTGGAGGTAAGCGAGGTTTGCTATGCGGACTGGGAGTTGCAAGTTTTTCGAGGCTTTATTTGTTTCTCCAATCAGAGTCCTTACTTGACCGGATTGTCATTTCAAATGTCTTTTCATTCTGTTTTAGGCCATACTTTCTTCTATTTGCCATTTTTGGCTATTGGCATGGCATTGCTGCTGGTTTTGGGCCGTTGGATGAAGATCAACCAGATGTCTTTTGGATTCTTCGATGGGCCGAGCGGGTCCTTTTATACCCTGAAGGACTTCCTCTTTCACCTCAAAGAAGTTCGATGGAAGAGGCTGAAGTGCCCCCTACGTTTTTGGTGTCTAGGCCTCCGATGAAGCTTGTTGAGACATGGATGGCCTGTTACAGAGTGTTGAGAGGCATGGATAGCCCGTTACACATGGCTTCATCGTAGGATCCATCTGGAAGGCTCTTGGGGAGTCTTGTGCTGATTTTAGACTATCTTCCCCAGCTCCCTTCATAGAATCTAGCATGGCTGTTGGGATTCTTGGTGTCCTCTTAAGTTGCGCTGGGTTTGGTCCAGGAGGAACCACCGATCAAGTATGGGAAAACTGTAAGAGTGGAATTGTTGGTCTTCCTACTGGTGGGAGTTTGCCTCCTGGTTTAACTAGCTCATCACTTTCTAGTCAGAATGGTAGTATTAGGCTTGCAGGCTTCTTACCTTTGTTTATGTATTTCTTTTTTATCTAATGTAATTTTGCCTCTTTGAGGCTCTTTGGCTATGTAAGCTTTTTTGTGTAGCCTTTGGAAGCTTTATTAGGTGCTTTGTGTAACACTACTTGTATCTTTTTGATGATTAATGAAATGTTTCTTTGGCCAATTGACTGCATTTTAGCTTTCTGTCTTTTATTTTGTTGCCTTCGGCAGGTGAGAATCAGGTCGCATGTGAGCTGCGACTGATGAGAATGTGCTGTATGAGAGTTGTATCAAGTTTGTTTTGACATCTTCGTGATGTGGTGGGCTTGTCGCCTAATATCTAATTTGAACATGCTGTCAAGGTAGGCTCATAGGCCATCTCACCCTTGCTTTGTTTTGCTATGGTGAGATGATAGCTCGTCACCAAGTGGGGTCGTGCGTCCATACCACAGTAAGCTCGTTGCTCAGTTTTGCAATAAGCCTGTTGCTCAGTGAGGTAGCAAGCCCATTACTCAGTCTTATAGCAAGCTCATTGCTCAGCGAGGCAGCAAGCTTGTTACTCAGCCCCGCAGTAAGCCCGTTGCTCAGCGAGATAGTAAGCTTATTGTTCAACCCCACAAGAAGTTCGTTGCTCAGCCCCACAGTAAGCGCGTTGCTCAGTGAAATAGCAAGCTTGTTGGTCAATGGTCAGGGAATTTGTACTCCTGATCCCGGTGTGAGGATATGGTTTGCTCTGGATATATTGACGGGGTAGGCCTTGTGCCATCTTACCTTAGGATGAATCCTTGGAATGGTGGAGCAAAAACTCTTTGTTTGGATAATGCTTTTTTGGCCAATCGGTAACTTGCATTGATTCAGTATTGAATGATTCATACAATTCATTGCCATCAGTGCCAAGGAAATGTTACAGGATTAGAATATGGTCCTAATGGAGGGCTTAGGCTAACGACTGGCGATTTGCTGAGCCTATTGAGCTTGCTACTTTGATGGTCTTACCATGTAATCCTGTAGTCGGCCTCTTCTGATGAGGTCTTCAATGGCATCTTTTAATGCCTGGCACTCTGAGGTGGTGCGTCCAGCCTCATTGTGATAAGAGTAAAATCTGCTTGGATCTCTAGACTTGGTGGGCACTCTCATCGGTCTGGGCCTTCCAAAGTCCTCGTTATGCCTTTCCGTGGTAAAAATTTTATCCTATGTATCAGACAGGATGCTATAGCTTTCAGAGCGGCCTCTGGGTCGTTGAGGCTTGTCTTCATGAGATAAGGAGTGGGGTTGTCATGGCTCTCACTACCCCTCTTTTTGCTGGTGATGGGACTATCAAGGTCCACTTTCTGCTTGGGCTCCTCTGTTCTGAAGGTTTCTTCTCACCTTATTTGTTTGGTAGCCCACTTGTAGAATTCAGTAAGGTCACGAGCCGGGGAGTTGCAGAGACTTCTATATAGCTTTTCGTCTTTGTGAAGTCCCATTGAGATGGCTGTTAAGAGGCTTTCCTCTGAAGGATTCTCCATGGAGTTAGCTTCATGCTTGAATTGGGCTATGTAATATTTCAACAGTTTATTCTTACACTGGAAGATCATTGCAAGATGGCAAAGAGGTGCGAGCTGCCTCTTTAGGGCTCAGTACTAGTCAATAAATTTTCTTTGGCATTCTTCCTAGCTGGTGACACTGCGAGCGAGGAGGTGTTTGAACCATGCCAGGGATACTCTTCCTAATGTGGCTAGGAAGACATGACATTTCACCAGGGGTCATTTGTTTGGAGGTCAATCTGGACATTAAGTGCATCCAGATGATCACCTGGGTCGCTATTCCCATCATATAGTGGGATGTGGGCACTTTAAGCTTCTATGGGAGAGGCTATGTCTCGATCTTCACAGAAAATGGTGAGGTTAGTTGTTTTGAGGCCGTGGGCATTCTTCTAGCCGCTTGAGCCTTAGAAAGGTTTCCTCCATTGTTTGGTTTTGTGTTTCAGGATGAGGGATGGAGCTTCTTGCTCGTTGCAAGCCCCCCAGTTGTTGGCTATCACGATCTTTGTGAGTTTCCCTCTGAGCCTCTTTGCAAAGCTACTGGAGCTATGTCATGATTTCTTCTTGTCTTTGTGTGCTCTAAGCTTAAGCTTGTGCTAATGCTTTGATAGTTTTGGCTAGTTCTCTGATTGTGCTTTCGAGCACTGGTTAGGGTTGGCTAGGTGTTTGAGCCTCTTGAGTTTCAAGGGCAGTAGTAGATTGCTGGTGAACTCCTACAGCGGGTGTGCCTGCTAGTTGGGGAGCTGGAGTGGTTGAACTCTGAGTGGTCCTTCCTCTGGCCATTGTTAAATTGCAATGGAGACTTTAGAGAGCAGATGGATCCCCACAGACGACGCCAAAAGATGTTGATGTCAAAATTTGATTTGTATAGAGAGTCCCAGATTCTGGCCATTGGAGGATGAGTTCGCAGATCCAATGCCACTACACGAAGTGAGAGAGAGGCGAAGGGAGAGGAAGAAGTAGGAGGGTGACACAGTGTTTTTAACGTGGTTCAGCTAAATTTGTGTGGCACCAGACCCTACGTCCATGGCAAAGCTTTCATTGATATTTGAGAAGAGAATTTTACAAAGTTTGGCATACAAGTTTCTGGCTTCCCCTTCTATTCTAACAATGCATTCCTATTTATAGAGGAAGGAAGGGTTACATACATTAATTACAAGTTATAGTTGTGTTACATCAAGAAATAAATAGAAAAGACAGTGAAACTACTGCAATTTGACTGCTGCAGGCTTCTGTCTGTGGGGTGGGCTCCTCTTATCGGCTATGGACTGATATTTGTATATGTCTTCTGTTCAGTATCGCTTTACCGTGTGAGATTTCTGCTATCTTGAGTCGGGGTTCCTAGCCCGGGATCACTGAGGAGAATTGCTATAGCGAGATTGGTGTAGCTGTAGTAGAATAGTGAGTTTAAGTAGGGTGGCTAGCTACTTAGCAAGCCAGCCTTGTGATGATCTCGCGATGACTTTGTCGCGTTACTTATCGAAGGTAAGCGAGGTGGAGCTCACTGGGTGTCCTTAGTGAGCTGGGTAACTTAGCCTTCATCAGGCTCGAGTTTGTCTTGTTTTCTCAAGGCCGTTTTTTGCCTATAACACTATTAAAAGCCAACTTCGTAGGTATGCCAAATGAATTTTGAATGTTGTTTTGGTAATGAAGATGAAAAGCTTAAGGTTTTTATTGACTTCAGAAACTTGAATGATATAACATGACAAGACAAATATCCCATGCCAATAGCTAACATGTTAGTCCATTCTACTTCAAGTCATATTGTCGTCAACTTTATGGATGCAAATGCTACATATAATTAAATTTACATTGCAAAAGATGACACACTAAAACAACATTCAAATGTCCTAGGGCAATAGGGACCTTTGAATGGGTGGTAATGCCTTTTGATTTAGAGAAATGCAAGAGTGACTTATCAAAGGGCTATGAATACCATTTTTCATGACCTGATTAGCATAGCTATGGAAGTTTACATTAACAACGTGGTAGTCAAAGCCGAGTCTTATGGGAAGCATGTCAAAATTTTGATTCAAGCCTTTGAGCATATGAGTCAGAATGATATGAATATGAATCCTTTCAAGTATGCATTTAGTGTTTTTATAGGTAATTTTTTAGGTTTCTTGGTCCATCAAAAAAGGGATCAAAGTTAACAAAAATAAAGCCAAGGAGATCTTAGAAATTAATGCTCCAACAAACAAGAAAGAATTGTAGAGCTTCCTTGGCAAGGTGAATTTTTTTTGGTGTTTTATTTCCAATTTATCTGGCCAAAAAATGATATTTTCACCTTTACTCTAATTAAAAGTAGAAGAGGAATTTTGTTGGAAGGAGTGCCACCAAAGGACATTTGAAGAAATCAAGAGATATATGATGTCATCCCTAGTGATGTCATCTCTTGTCCAAGGAAAGCCACTTAAACTTTATGTGTCAGATTCCAATGATGTAATTGGTTGTTTTCGAGAATTAATGAGATAGGTTTAGAAATGGGCTATTTTTTTTTTATCTTTCTGGGGTTATAAATTCTGTAAAATAAAAATATTTAGCAATATAAAAATTATGTTTGTCTTTGTATTATTCTTGTATAAAGTTGCATTTTCATTTGTACATTTTAAAATATATGTTGCCAAAGCCATTTATCCATGGATGAATAGAAAATGGACACTGAGCTTAATAGAATTTTCATTGCAATAATTTTCATCAAATGCCATAAAGGGACATACACACATTTGACAGGAATAGTTACAAAATAAGACATGTAAATGAAAATATTGCCAAAGTTATAAACAATAAATATCTCAAAATATATAAGCCAAGCATTCATGAAATATGCATCGTGCATTCAAAATAAAAAAAATCTTTTTGTACAATGATTAAACAAAATTTGATATTTTCTTAAAATTTAAATTAAAGGTAGATTTGACCTCTCTTTATTGCCAATCCCCTATCGCTTTTTGTGACTATGCTAACTTACAAGCAATACTAACTTCATGAACCTATGACGTGGTAGTCTTAAGATTAGTTAGGACATATCTATCTCTCTTGGTAAACTGAGCTTTATCCTTATTAGTTGACTTCACCATAATTTCTAGCTATGGATGGTTTGCTTTGAATCGACAAAGTTCTTCTTGCAAATCTACAATTTTTTACTTAACTATCATGATCTAGTATGAGTTACTATTAGGTAACTCTAGGGCTGTGTTATGTTTCTTACTTAGATCTTATTGGTCTCACCAACTTGCTTAGAGAATTGAGCTAACTCTTCTTTCCTTGTTGATAAGTCTTGAAGGGTTTTTTGGATAGTGGCATAGTCCTTGACATTATCTAAGAGAAAGGAGATTTGTTCTTGGAAATTAGGCACTAAGGTGATGTGATCTCTCTTTGAGATGCCCATGGATCTATCCCTAATTTAGAAAATTACCAAAATTAAAATAAAAAAAGGATATTCATGACACACTCTAGATAGGAAGAAGAAGAGTGATAAGTGTTGAAATTAGATGTCACAAAAATTAATCTCTTTGTTGAATCTTTAAGTTCTAGTAAGAACCTTAGGAGAGGAAGCCCCCAATAAGAAACACTTTTCAAATTCTCAATTCATCAAATTTGAATGATTAAAGAAACAAGTCTTCCTTAATAGCTCTCACTAAATCACAATGAGTTGAACTAACTAGGCAACAAGCCTAACAAAAATACTAAACAAATAAGCCAAAATAAAAAGCTTAAGCTATTACAAAAAGTCCAAGCACAAAGCCCTTCCTATGCAAAGTAAAAATGTTAATTTCAATTTAGCCTCAATGTTGACCTTCAAAACTACATAGTTTCACTAACTTTAAAGCTTGAAAACATTAGGCTAGACTTTAGGGACCTCTAGGCTTTGGTTTGGCCTCATTTGACCTCTTGAAGCTTTAGTTATGACCCAGTCATTGTGGTAAGGTCAATCTGGAGGGAAAACATTGGGCAACTTCATGGTAAATTTTGAGACTCCAAATGGTTGAACTGGACTCTAGCCTCAACATGAAAGTTGTAGAGATTTCTTTTAACTTTCCAACCATATAAAGATAAACCCAATTTGGCATCTAGAGCTCAAGTTATAGCCCAAAACCTACAATACTATCAAAACCCTAGCATTAAGCAATTGATTCAATTAAGCTCTAAATGATGACCAAATCACAAAAACAAGGCCAATTCACTAAATTAAACTTGACTAACATCCTAAGAGATAGAGTATGAGAGAAAATAAATGGGGAAATAATTTGCTTATCGAAGAGCCTTTGACGCCTTATTGAGTGATCCTTTGAGTTTCCATCATTCTTTCTCTTTGAAAAGATTCAACCTTGAATCTTTAACACCCACTGCAAAAGGAGAAAGATTAGAGAAATGAAAAAAATCATTAACATTAAAGGACTCATGTTTTCTCTAAAATATCCATTTTCCATAAGCTCTTTAACTTGTATATATGCTGGCTGGTTGGGTTTGGGAACTCCAAGAATGAAGTCAATTTGGTGTTCTATCCTTCTTGATAGTGACAAATCATGAGGCACTTCTTTAGGAAACACCTCTTAAAATTCCTTCAAAATAGACTCAATGACACTAGGTAAAGCATTAATATCAAGATTATCATTCAAAATAGCACTTTTGCTTAAAAGAATAAGCATAAGTATATCACAATACGACGCTTGTCTCATATCACTAGCCTTGGTAAGACACTCCATTTCTTTTTTTTTTCTTGTTTTTCACTGTTTTTCAACTCTCTTTTATCACTCACTCACTCTCTTTCTCTCTATCTCTCTTTTTCTTCACTCTTTTTCTTTTGTTCTTCACTTATTTTCTTCTCTCTTTTTATTTGGTCTTTAAAAATTTGCTTGGAGGTGAGGGGTACAAGATTGATGATTTTGTTCTCCTACTTGAAGCTATATTAGTTTAGGTAGCTCTCATGCATGACATGTTTATCAAATTTTCATGGCCTACTAAGCAATAAATGGGTAGCTTGTATAGGGACAACATCACATAAAATTTTATCTTGATACCTCCCTATAGATTTGTTACCTTTACCTCCCTAGTTTTATTCAACCATTGAAGCTTGTAAGGAGTAGGATGATCCAGGTTAAGCAAAGCTAACTTTTTAACCATGATTGTACTAGTAACATTTGCATAGCTTCCCCTATCAATGATCATATTTCAAATTTTTCTCATGACATGGCATCTAGTGTAAAAGATGTTCTCTTTTTGCTCTTCATTACCCTTCTTAGTTTGGGTACTTAAAGTTCTCCTGACCACTAGTGTTTCTCCTTCAACCGCCACATTACACACATCAATGCTCTTTTCACTGCTTGAATTAGAGCTTTCTTTCCTCTTTTTCTTGCTCACTAGCTGATTCCAACTCCTCATTGGCTTTCATCATTGTGAACCTTTTGTTAGGGCATTCATAAGCATAATGACTGTGCCCCAAACATTTAAAGCACTAAATCTTTCCTTGCCTTTATGGCACCTCCATTTTGCTTTTACCTTTTGCATCTTCACCTTTAGTCTTGGCCATAGTCTATTTGGTAGCTTGGAAGTCTCTTAAACCATGCCTTTTATCCCAATTAGTCTTCCAAGATGAAATTGATTGATGTGCAACCTTAGAAGAAGTCTTTCTCTTGAGTTACCTTCCACCTTTATTGCCATGTGTACCATGTCTTCAAGTTCCATATAGTGTTGTAATTTAACTATGTTGGCAATGTCACAGTTCAACCCATGAAGAAACTATGCCATAATGGCCTCCCTATCCTTCTCCATATATTCTCTTATCATTGCCACCTCCATTTCTTTGTGATAGTCTTCAACACTTTTGGAGCCTTAACTAAGACCTTGAAGCTTTTGATATAACTCTCTATAATAGTGTGAAAGGACATATCTCTTTCTCATGATGGTTTTCAACTTTTCCCAAGTTGCCATGGGTCTTTCTAGGTTCCTTTTTTTACTTTGCACAAGTTGATCCCACCAAATGATAGCATAATCAATGAATTCTATAATAACCAATTTAACCTTCTTCTCTTCTGAGTAGTTATGACTATCAAATACTAGCATAACCTTCTTCTCCTATTCAAGGTAAGCTTCTAAATCACTCTTGCCTTGAAAAGATGGGATTGCCATCTTAATATTTTGAAGATTTGAATCAATTTTTTCTTTTCTAGTCTCTCATGTCTTCTACCCAAAGTGCTTCTATCCCTTCTTCTTTTTCTCCTGTCAATTTTATATGGAGAAGTGGATAACTCTTCTTCTCTTTCAACTCTGCAATCCCCTTCATTACTTCCATGTTGGTCATGATTTCTTCTTAATCTTTTTTCATGAGAATGTATTCTATGTTACTCCTTTGAGATTCTTTCATCAAGTCCATTAAGTTTCACATTTACTTTTTCAAATTATTATTGCATGGCTTTAAGAGTAATCATGACTTCATTGAGTTGAGATCCTCTACGTTTCATCTTTAAGCAAGAAATAAATTATGCAAAATAAATGTTAGGAAAATATGGACTTTATCAAGTCACACCCTCACAAGTGTTTTTGATCACTCCACTCATGTTTTGTTCACAAAATTAGGCTTACTATTTATTGTGCTCACAACATACTTGCCTTTTACCACTCTAGTTATCTCCTTAGAGTCCTATGAGAACTAAGTGACAAATCTCAGAGTTTAGACAATGTAACAATCAAAATTACACAACATTCAAATCACTAGAATGTAACATGAACCAACAAGAATAAAGAAGCAATCAATGAGCAAGAAACACAAAAAGAATTGGATAGCACAAGGAATGAAAGTTTTGGCCAGCACCACAATTTTTAAGGTGTGGCAGAAAATTTTTAGGGTATTCTAAGGAAAAAACAAGGGAAAATATTAAGAAATTACACCACACTTTAAGTTCTAAGATAGTATTTTGATCAGGCAATTCAACAAAAATATATTCAAGTTAATTACAAAGGAAATTGACTCAAAATAACTTACTAGATTGACTAGGACTAAGCTCAAAAAGTTGCATAATTTTTTGTTGTGTTGGACAACACTTGTTCTTCTTTTTGTGATTTTTTTTTACTCTTTTCTTTGTTTCTTTTTTTGGTTTTCCTTTTCACACATTTCTTTTCTTTGATTTTACCTTTCCACTATTGTTTCTTCACCTTTCTCTTGTTTGTCTCAACACTTCTCTTTGTTATCCAAAATTTTTTTAGTTTTTTTTAGTACTTTGCAAAACTTTGAGCAACCCAAAGACAATCAAATTGAATCACAATTAGCACAAATCAATTTCCAATTATGTACTCAAAATGAATATGTCTAAGGTGTAAAATGCAATCAATACTAAGCTAAGATAACAGCAAGAATCTTGGAGAATTGAAGCCAAAGTTTCAGCCAAATAGAGTAAAACAAGGGACAATAAGCATTAAGTGACGCAATTGTGGGAGGAAATGGTTCCAAATCATACCAAATGAAGTGTAATTCAGTCCCACACTAATTGACACACAAAAACAAGGCAAAGGACACTTAAACAAATGAACAAACACTTGAAATACAACAAGGTAAACAAACACAATTCTGCAGAAATTTTAGTAGAACCTTCAATAGAAAAAGCAAGGAAATGAAATAGAAATGAAGAAAAATAAGAAGAAAAAATTTCACTCAAACAAATCTAACATCAAGCACATAGTGTGCAATTAAATCAAACAATTTTTCTACACAAAATTAAGGCAGAAAATTACAGAAAACTGAAGCAAAACTACCAGCCAAAGTGACACCAATTCAGATAAATAATTCAGCAACACTTGCAACTTAATTGGACACTAATTGGTCAAGTAATTGAGCTCAAAAATGTCCGCAAAAATTTAAAAATACGTAGCATGAAATTGGAAGGAAAATTGAACCAAATACATGGGAAAATTGAAGAGATATCACCTGAATTGGAAAAGCCGAAGCTCTGATACCAAAGTGATGTAATATCTTATGGAGATACCTATGGATCTATCCTCAATTCAGTAAATTTAGCACCAAAATTGAAATGAAAAAGAATTATATTCACACCACACTCTAGATAGGAAGAAGGATAGTGATAAGTGATGAAATTAGACACCACAAAGAGTAATCTCTTTGATAAGCCTTCAAATTCTACAAGAACCCTAGGTGAGCAACTCTTTCAAGAAGAAACACTCTTCAATGTCTTAAATTCATCTAATCTGAATGGTAGGGAAACATGCCTCCCCTCATAACAATTAGGCTCAATTATGGGCTAGGTTACAAGTCTTAAACAAGTTGAACTAAACACCTATCCAAATAACCAAATAAGCAAGCTAATTAGGTCCAAGACATGGCTAACTGATCAACCAAACAAGTTGGTTGAAACATATAGTCCACAAACAACATAAACCTAATTTTTAATTCACCCTAAAAAAATAAAGGAAATAAAAGGGTCAAATGGCCCTAAAACAAAGACATAACAAAGTCAAAGATAGCCCATAACATAATAGATTTGATCCTTTTGAGCTTTTTGGGCAACTTATGCCCTTGTGATCATTTCTGGCTAACTTATTTTGAATTATTTATGCTTATAAGCAACTTGTTAAATAAAGAAATATTTCTTTCATAGTAAAAAATGGCAATATATTCATTCAAGGAAAATGCTCAAAACAACTTGGTCAATCAAATCTATTTCATTCATTATACTTCAAAAGAAACAAGTAAAACATCAATCAAAGCAATATAAAATTGTTTAAAAAGTATTGATTCTAGTCATAAATGCCAAACATTCAATTATTTGACCATTTATTCTTTCTCTTTAAGCTTTTCACCCTCCTTCTTAGAATTTCAAATTGATGCTTTATCATTCACATACTTTGGTTCTAAGTCTAGTTGTGCACCAGTCTTGGATATCTTTCTTCTTTCTAAACAACTCATGTAACATCTTTGAATTGTAAGCTAATCATCCTTGACTTGCCTAACTCCATTTTTAGTAGGGGACTTCATCAATAGGTGAGGTTTGTTACAATAACTTGGGATGGATTTAAACACGTTCACCTAAATATGGTGTTATAAGTTGTGTCTAGCATGTTGATCACCAAAAATTCAGCATCTATATTTAGATTTATAGCCATGTTCTCAAGGACACTCTTTACTACATTGACCCCAACATGGGTACTTACTTCCTTAAGAAACCAACCAAATTTCCTTGATAGAGAATTAGGTTTCCAATTAAGACATGAGTGCCCTTGCCATGTGAGCTTACAAAATGTCAACTAAACTTCCTTGATTAACTAAATTCTTCACTGTGTAGTTGTGAATAGTTATAGTTTTTACCATTAGATCATCGTAATCATGGTCATAATATGGAATGTATCTTCTTTAGGGAACAATAAGGTAGGCTCTAGTTTTTATTTTGGCCTTTTCCTATCCACAGTTATCTCCAATCGCAGATGCTTCTTTCTAGCATTTTTTGAAATTTCCCTTCCTGCAAATCCACCAACAATGGTTTCTATGACCCTTATGACTTCTATTGGTTTTCTTTCAAGCCTTTTCATTTTAACATCTAATTGTTTCTTTTAGAAGTGTGACCAAGATCATTCTCACTATTTCTGATCTACATAGGGCTTATATAATCATTTATTGTCACCATGATCATATTTCTTATATCACTACAAATGGCCTTTTCTAATCAACTTTTCAACATCATTTTTTAAGCTAACACATTCATCTTTATTATGGCTATAATGTTTATGAAACTTGCAATAACTATTTGCTTATATCATTTGTGGTTTTTGATTTTTTTTTGGCATAGGACCTTTATCAACTCAACTACTTTGACATCATCCATGATCTTTTTCATCATGGTGTTAAATGGCATGTAATCATTGAAATAAGGCTTTGGTAGGTAGAAGTCTTTCCCATCACTTCTATTAGCTTTCTATTGGTCTTCATTCACATGTTTAGCTTGTTTCTTTTCCTACTCAATTTCTTTTGTGTCGATGAACTTTATTGATCGGGCCAAAAGATTAGTCCAGTTGTCCACCAAAGTTTTCACTAAGGATTTTGAAATATCACCTAATTGAAGTCGTATTAAAACTACTGCTACTTCTTCTAATTCTTTAATTTCCAGGTTCACTTGATCAAACCATCCAAGGTATTCTTTCAGTGACTTATTTTTCCCCTGTTTTATGGTCATCAATGAAGCATTAGTTTTCTTGTTAACTTGCAAGGTAGTGAAGTGAGCTAAAAATTGATTTGCAAAATCTCATAATTGATTGATGGAATTTGACTTTAGGCTTATAAACTAGTGCAGGTCTACCTTCTTCAAAGTAGTGGAAAATGCCATACACACTATTGCATTAGGTGCCCCTTAGAGTAACCAAGTTACTTTGAATGCTTCAATATGCTCTTGAGGATTGGTTGTTCCATGGTAGGACTCCAAATTGTTTAGAGCCTTAAAGTTTTAAGGAATAGGCATCCTCATTATCTCTGAAACAAAAAGATGTGGGTTCTTTTGTTCTTCCCTGATAGAGGTAGTCATGATCACCATAATATGATCTATTCATCTCCTTGCTCCATTCTTGGGAACTTTGACCATTAGTTTGGGAGTTGTCTATATTTTCTTGTTCATATTCTTTAAATTGATGATCTTGATCATAGTTGTAATGATCTCGATCATCTCACTGATCATGGTATCATTCTTTATCACAATGGTAGTCATATTGGTCATCTTGGTGACAATTGTCATGTTACCATTGAAATACTCATCACATTCGCTTAAGCTCTACTCTTAACTAATGATTTTTGCCTTGTAACATTTATGCATTGTGATCTTGAAGAAAATGATGATGTTGGCAATGCATATGGTAATGGCAATGAATAGATTATTGCCTCCTGCCTTAGATCTTGGAGTGGAGCATAAAGATTGCAAGATAGACAATTGATTTATACTTATTATAATGATTAAGATTTTCACAATATTTATATGCAAAATAAATAAATAAATAGATTCACTATTAAGTTATAAGAATCATGAAAATTGTAGATTCAAAAGTTAAAAATAGAATAAACATTTCTTGTAGGTAATCAAACCTTAGATAGCACCAAATGATTAACACTTCAACATTGGCAATTAGGCAAAGT
Organism: Saraca asoca; assembly: GCA_026873985.1. NCBI lineage: Eukaryota > Viridiplantae > Streptophyta > Magnoliopsida > Fabales > Fabaceae > Saraca > Saraca asoca. The sequence goes on from JANHAO010006444.1 coordinate 17,504, forward strand.
GGATGGAGATCACTTGCAATAACACTTAATTGGTGGAGATAGCCAAGGCCTCTCCCATGCTTAAGTCAAAGAATATTCAATATGAGAGTGAAGTATTCAATATGAAGAATTGAGTACTCCTGTCTATTTATAGATGATACAATCACTAAAGATATAATAAAAGAAACCACATACCTAATAACATGCACACACATAAAGAGGAATATGCTCTAATTGAGACATTCTTCAAAATTCCATAAACTTGAAATATTAATGAAATGGGACGAGTGTAACTTGAGTACTCAATAGTACAAATTTCCAACCCAATTTTGGGTGAAAAATCATATTGGTCATGAAATCATATATATATATATATCATAAATTCACATATATATATATATATATTCATATACATAGGTACTTATACACATGCATCATCATGATCCTTTTTTTCTATTTTACTTAACTTGACTTTCCTTTATGTGTTCATACAAATCCTTTTTAAGCCTTTCCTTTTCTAACATATTCTATTTCAAATAATCACATTAACTATCATGCAGGGTAGTGGCATAACTAATCTATATAATGGTATGTCAAGGTAGCAAGCAATGGGACTCTGGGCTTAAACAGTGACAATACTGAATAGTTACTACTTTAGTAGCTAATAGTGGGATCCTCAGATTAATTAGTCATTATGCATGCATTTCATATCTATATGGTTTGCTGACCTTATAAGATAAATCAATCTCAAACAATCACATACTAATACTATATAAAGCTAGGTGTAACACCCTTCTAGGGTTAGCTTGATTGAATTTGAATACGAGTTCGAAGGATGACTAGTTGACCATGGGCATGGGCCCCAAAGGAAGACTAGCCGATCGACTGGTTAGTGTCAAGTTAGACAAAAATTTACGAATGAAATTCAAAGTTTTACAATCTTAGTGCAAGCAAGCCATCAATTAAAGTAGAAACCTTATTGGGAAGAAGTCCTAGTGCACTCTCAATTTAGAAACTTGAATCCAAGGTAAAATGATCAAAGTAGATGCATATTGGATTCTCTGTTATCTTATCTTTATCTTTTATTAAGCATTTAATCGGTTAAATCATTTAGATCAATATGATTGCAAGAATACATCTAGGCGTAAGACCAAAGGTCAAAGTTCATATCAGGGATAAACTCATATGTTGTAGGCCACATAAATTTCATTTGATCAAGTAAGTGGCAATTTCACCAAATGGCTCCCTTTTTTGTCTAAGTATATTATTTTGAAATTATCCAAATGATTTTTAGGTGTTAGAATTAGGAATTAGGCTAAAGAATTTAATTCATCAAAACTAGGCCTAAATCAATTTAGTCAATAATTATAATTACTATTAGACCTACCAAGGTTGAGATTCATAAGGTAAACCAGGAATTGACCTAGAAAGTTTATGTATGAAAATTCAGGTATAGATTGGATTTACATGTGGGATATAGATTCAGGATTTAGAATTAGGAAATTGTTTTTCTATGTAATTATGTGCATGATTGTTTGAATGTATGTATGCATGCTATGGCAAATTAGTATTGAATCTAAGTTATAGATAACTTTAGAAATCCCAAATTTGCATACACATATAAGTATAACACTTAGCTCATATGAATTTCAAGGATTTTTATATACAAACTAGTTTTATGTTTTTTAAGTTAATTTTCTTAAAAAAATAATTATTTTTCAAGTTTTAAAAAGTCTTATTTGTGGAAAATATTTATTATAGATATTTTTACATAAATTATTTTATGTTATAAAGTTCTCTTTGATTTGGATGAGTTTTGTTATGGGTGTTTTCCAGGTGAAACAAAACAAGCTCACTCAAGGCCTAATAAGATGCAAAGCCCAATCACAAAGAGCCCAGGTCGAGGTCGCTTAGCGAGAGTCACAGCCCACCAAGTACAAGCAAAGGATGAAAGCTAAGAGAGATCCACTGAGGAAGACTCCATCTTGTTGACAAAAGCAAGCACCAAGGATGTCCTTTGAGAAACTCACTGAATGAACTTGGCAAGGTTGATTAGTGCGACCTTGGGTCGCTAAGACAGTGAGTCGAGAATATGTACAAAAAGTCCAATCAGCAGCTAGAAACTCATGTCCCTCAACCGATAGATCATTTTTCAGAACTGACACATTAGTCCCTAGATATCCAACAATGATTCACCCAGCATTTATTATCCAATGTCAAGCATTTAATGCATGGAGTGGCATATGTAATGATTTTGCTGTCTATAAAATTGCACTTATAATCCTCCCAATGTCTATATATAGCCATGAAGAACTATTGCATGAGACAAGTGAAGAAATTGCATGCAAACACTTTGCTAGAATAGGGAGAAAAACTCCAGTGAGAGACCATTATTGAAGTCTTATAAAACTATATAGAACTGCTGTTCTTCAGCTGAAAATATAGTTCAATGTGGACGTAGGGGCCTAAATAGGCTTTAGCTAAACCACGATAAAACTCTGTGTCCATTGCTTCTCCTTTTTCCTCTCTTCTCTTATGTTTTTTCCTGGTCTATACTTGCAGTTTTTTAGCCTGCAGTTTGGGGTTTCAAGAACTGACCCTGTTGATTGAAATATTGGATCTTTAGAACCAAATTTCACCATTAACAAGTTTAATTAAATTTTTATTTAAATTAATTACACAACTTATTATTCATTTAAAACTAACTAGTTATTTCATTTTAACAAATTTATAACTGAGGGTCCCATATAAAGATATAAAATTATAGATTTTGCCTTTATTCCTTTAGGGGAATATGTATACACCTTATTTCTTTATGAATTCTTCTTTTATATTTAATAAGAATATGATTTATTATCTTATATTAAGAGGTACAATAGAAAATTAATCAGTGAATATACAAATAGTAGAATTAATAATTGTACAGCAAGATTTTAAATGAAGGAGCACAAAAGTAAAGATTGAGACACAAGGTTTTTAAAGTGGTTTAACTTGAATTGAAATAGCAATTCAGGTCTACTAAACTAGATCATTCCTCAACCTAAAGACTACTATTGTTATAGAATTATCAGGATTAAAATATGCTCCTGAAATGCCAGTTTAAAAATACAAGAATTACACTAGGCTCTTGCTAATCTAAGAAAAATCACAAGAATCGAAATAGGCTCTTGCAAACCTAAACAAGATTCCTATTAACCTAGAAATCTCTATAAAAAAATAAGATGAAATACATTAAGGTCAAGTAAAAAATATAATACCAAAGTTTGAGATAAAATCTCAAATAGCTAATATGGATTTAGAAGAGTTTTGATTCAAAATCTCTTGATTAATTGAGAAAAATAGTGAGATGAATGCCAATTTTGTTTGGCTTTATTTTCCCAAAGAATTTTGCACTTGAAGGAGAAAGAAAACTATGAAATCTGTTGAAAAATTAAAGATAGTTGGGTTTTTATAACTGCTATAACCGACTGTAACAAAATAACTAACTTTCTATTGGTGAATCGATTCAGAGTAGTTACAACTAATGAATTGGTTTGGTAATAAAATCATAGCCTTTTGTGATCAGGTCTTGAATCAATTATTGAATCAATTCAGGTCAAATTCCTAACCTTCGGTAAAAAGAATTTTTCAAATCTTTTGTTCACGAATCAATTGGTGAATCAATTCTAATATGATTTTTCACAAGTTCATCATGGAATTGATTCATGAATCGATTCATAAGGTGTAAAATAATTTTATGAAATTTGTACTTGTGAAAAGATCTTTAAAAAACTTTGTTTGAATTTTTTTTTAAATATCTTCAAGTGGTTTATTTATATCTCACTGTATTAGTTAAAAAAAATATTTGAATCAAATCTCATTTGAATTCATTTACAA
>JANHAO010006445.1:0-21426 GCA_026873985.1 Saraca asoca
GAAATTGATCAGGAAATTAATGAGATTAATTTCATATGCCTTCAAAGGGTTTGAAGGGCATTTTGGACTTTTGTTAACATTTCGGGGGCCTACTAGGTCACACGCATAACGGAGAATGAAATGACCAATGTTTAAACATATTTGATGTTCAGGGACCAAATCGTAATTTGTTGGAATTGTTTAAGGCCAAAACTGTAGTTCATGAAACTACAGGGACTAAACTGCAAATCGAAAAAAAGTTTTCCTATTGCATCAAAATGATGCCGTTTTGGCCTTTGGAAGGCAAACCAAAACGATGTCATTTTGGAACGCGTCTCTTGGTCTTCCAAAAAGTCGAAAGAGTTCGGCTTGCTGGGCACAATCCGCACGCTCGCGGGAGAAGACGAGACACCATGAAGGGGAGAGGCCTCGCGAGCGACAGTCGGCGGCGTCCGACGGTGGATCTGGTAGGAAAGTGTTTCCAGCGTGTTCTCTCCTCTCTTCCCTTGAGCTTTGGCCGAAAAGTTCAGCTAAAGGAGGAGAAATGTTCTCCTGTGTTTCGGTGTGATCGAACGGCGAGGGAAGGTGTTACCGGTGGTGTCTGGCGACGGTTCGGCTTCCTTGGTCCTTTCAGCTTCCAGAGTCTTGCTAGCACAAGAAAAGAAGCTGAGGAGGTCATGGGTTCTTCTCTGGCATGGATACCGGTAGAGGGAGGATGCTTGGACTCCTGAGGTGATCAGAGAGATCAGATGTTTTCGCTGTGTAAGGAGCTGGATTAAAGGTTAGTCTTACTTCCTTTTATTTTATATTTGATGTATGTGATACATGGAAACCTCATCCCAATGGAATCTGGGAGTTTTGGTTCGGCCTCTTGGTGTTCTTCACTGAAATTTTTTTTTTTGAAATTTTCCCTTGTTGGCTGAACCAAATCTAACAATAACACTATATGGAACTTGGAGACATGGTACACATAGCAATAAAGATTGAAAGGCAACTCAAAAGAAAGACTTCTTCTAAGGTTACATATCAATCAAGGTCTTCTTGGAAGACTAATTGGGATAAAAGGCATGATTCAAAAGACTTATAAGCCACTAAGAAAACCATAGCTGAGAGTTCCTCAAAGCCAAAGGATGATGATGTTAAAGGCAAAAGCAAGATGGATGTGCCACAAAAGCTAAGAAACATTAAATACTTCAAATGTTTAGGGCACGATCATTATGCTTATGAATACCCTAACAAAAGGGTCATGACACTGAAAGGCAATGCGGAAGCATAATCGATTAGTGAGTAAGAAAGAGAGGAGGAAAGCTCTAAGTCAAGTAGTGAAGAGAGCGATGATATGTGTGATATGGTGGTTAAAGGAGAAACACTAGTGGTGAGGAGAACTTTGAATGCCCAAACTAAGGAGGGAAATAAAGAGTAAAGAGAGAACATTTTTCACACTAGATACCATATACAAGGCAAAGTTTGTAATATAATTATTGATGGGGAAGTTGTGTAAATGTTGCTAGCATAATCATGGTTGAAAAATTATCTTTGCCTACCCTAGATCATCTCACTCCTTATAAGCTTTAATAGTTAAATGAAAATGGGGAGGTAAATGTCATAAAACAAGGGCTAGTTTCTTTCTCTATAGGGAGGTATCAAGATGAAATTTTATGTGATGTTGTACCTATGCAAGCTGCCCATCTATTGCTTGGTAGGTTATGGCAACTTGATAAACATGTCATGCATGATGACTACCTGTTATAGACATTATCCGAAAGAGTAATCAAGGACATCCGAAGCACAAAGGAAGACGTCATCGACCAAGCGAAGGGTCCAAGTCGGAGTCCTAATGCATGAAGTGAAGATCCTAGCATGAGCTACGAACACCTCACAGAGTCGTAAGATAAGAGGGCGCGGGGCACTGAACAGGTCTTAAGCCCCTCAATGAGAAACCAACCTTCCTGAGATAGCGACCCATGTAGGGAGGATAAGGGCCAACCGGGATCATGAATACACTTGACTCTGACTCGCTCGCTACAATGGACACTCATATGGAATCTAGTCAGCTGCCTAAAGCCTACATCCCTAGTTGACAACTTAAGCCTCAAGCTTATACATCAGCCCCCTGAAAGACCGACAATGATTTGTCCAGCATTAAATGCCCTAAACGGCGGGGGTTATCATTCTGTTGATCATGAAATTACATTTGTAACCTCCATCCTTTCTATAAATAGAAAGGGAGGGATCATTGTAGAGAGATATAGAAAAATACATGCAGAAATTCTATTGGTAAGGAGAGTGCACTATATTCCATTGTTATTGTTATCCTACTCTATAAAAGCATCCTCTTAAGAAATATTAGAATTGCAGCGTGGACATAGGGGCCAAATAGTCTTTAGTCGAACCACGATAAATTTCCCGCGTGGACTCTCTTCCTGATCTTCTCTATTTTCCTTTATTGTCTCTCTTTATCTTTGATTTGCAGTCAAAGGTAATACAGAACTACAACTAGTTGACTAGATTTTCATATCAATATTTTGGTGCTAGAAGGAGGGCCTCACTGCATATTTTTTCTTGTTTTCGATCTCTGATAAGCCATTTTCAAGTGTGATGGCAAGGGGAAAGGTTACTAGTGGAACAAAAACTAACATTGGTCAATCTGAAGGTCGGATACAGTAGTGGAGTGCAACTACCTCCACAACAGGTATTAGCCCTGGTGCAGCTCCCCTTGTCTACAACCAACTGACAACCCATGAAACTGGTGATATACAAGCTTGGTGACAATGCCAAGAAGCCTTTGACCAGTGCCAGGAGGAGCTGGAAAGCACCATGAAGGAGTTAGCTGACGTGGTCTAGGTATTGTCCGAAGCGCACGCACAAAGCGCATTAAGACAAGGCGGGGAACCACTACCTGAAAATGAACGTCACCAACCAGGATCACAGTACGATTAACGAACCAGGGTAGAGCGCCCAGTCCACTCTTCCAACTCACGATCAAGATCTGAGGTGAAAGGTTTCCAACCCGGAGGTATTGTCCACTTTGGTGCCAATCCCTCGTCCAACGAGGCTTCCTCACCTCACAGTTTTGTCCTTTAAAAGGGCCCTCGGGTAGAAGGAGCGAACCCCCCTTAAATGGCCTTCCCCGGATCCTGACTTAGCCGATGTGGGATGCTGGGGCCTAACTCCTTATATTCCCCCCGACTCATCAGACCAGAGGCCAGTCCGGCTCTGATACCATGAAAGGTTTCCAACCCCGAGGTATTGTCCGCTTTGGTGTCAGTCCCTCGTCCAACGAGGCTTCCTCACCTCACGATTTTATCCTTTAAAAGGGCCCTCAGGTAGAAGGAGCGAACCCCCCCTTAAATGGCCTTCCCCGGATCCTGACTTAGCCGATGTAGGATGCTGGGGCGTAACTCCTTACATGAGGCCCATCGAGTTCAAGAGGACGGAAGAGAAAATGACCAGGAGGAAGGTTCCCACTGAAGCAAAAACGCGTGCGAAGTTGGTAGCGAGAGTGAGACAGATCACGACTCGTCCGATTGCAAAAACGGCAAGAAGCATAAGACTTCCAGTGTACACCCTCACGATAAGCAGGAGGGAAAGAGTTGAAAAGCTACCAGTCATCGATCAAAAACCCGAGATCAAAAGGTTGAAGAACTACTCCAAAGAATGGAATGACTAGAAAGGAACCCTGCATCCCAGGAAAACCTGGGGCTTCATGAGGAAAGAACCCCACTTTCTTATCAGATTGAGGTGGAGCCCCTTCCTCGCAGATTCAAGTTTCCGAATGTTCCCTTTTACAATGGGGACAACGATCCATATAATCACTTAGATGCTTTCAATGTCCAAATGGACTTGCAAACCTCCAACTGCTGGCAAAATGCCGGGTCTTCCTGGCAACACTTGGAAAAGTACCACTAACGTGGTTTGGAAATCTTCTAGCCCGTAGCATAAAGAGTTGGGAAGACTGTCAAGCCAGGTTCCTCAGTTAATATAGGGCATTGAAGAGGTAACTCGCTCCCTCCTGCCACCTGACCACTGTCTTCCAACGGAAAGACGAGCCACGCAAAGACTACATTACTAGGTTCCGACAAGAAATCAGGAATGTGGATAACCGATCGAACGAAAGCATCCTTACTATAATTTCTACAGGACTCCAGAAGGACGGGAAGCTGTACGAGGATATATACAAGTCCTCCGTCAAGAGCTTAAGCAAATTCTATAAGCAGGTCGCTAAGAAGATCCGCTGGGAAGAAACGTTCGGCCCAAGAAAGTCGATTAGGAAAGAAGAAGCGGATACCTCTAAGGAAAGGAAAATAAGCGAGAGCAAGAACGGTAAAAGGGGCCAAAAGGGTAGCTCAGAAAACCATACTATGAAGAAAGCCTGAAGCCAACAATTCCAACTCCAACATTGTTACGAAACCTATATTGTCTTGTCAGACACTTTGGAAAGGATTTATGCAACGGAAAGAGATAGTGAAGATTTTGGTAGACACAGACCCATCAAAATCCCCATCGATAAGAGGAATCGAAACAAGTTCTGCGCTTATCATACTGAAGTAGGGCACAATACGTCGAACTACTGGGCCTTGAAAGACGCTATCAAGGACCTTATCAAAAGAGGTCACTTGAGAGATTACGTGGTGAGATCTTCAGGGCAACGACCCCCTCGCCCCTAGCAGGCCGCGTCGCAGCATCACTAACCTTTCAAAAATGAGGAAGGACCATCCATGAAGACCATCTTCACCATACACGGTGGATCTCACGTCGCAGGCACGTCAAATCGATCACACGACCGCTATGTATGGGCGGTAGGCCATGTCCTTCTTACTAGCCATGTCCAGATTGATAAGCTTACCAAGAAGGTAAAAGTCACCACGAATGACATCTCGTTCATAGAAGAGGATGCATTGGGAGTCCATTACCCCCACAACGATGCCATTGTCATCAGGGTAAATGTTGGTAATGCGGAGGTAAGAAGAATAATGGTAGACACTGGGAGTTCCGTCAATGTCATGTATAAGGCATGCTTCAACCAGATGGGCATAAGTACGAAATAGCTAGATCCATCCCCAAAGCCTCTCTATGGATTTACCGGGGATAGGATACTTCCCATGGGAAGGATCAAGCTCCCACTCACTAAAGGAGATCTCAATCGAACAAGCGACCATCATGGCAAATTTTTTTATTATAAACTGTCCCTTGGCTTATAATGTGGTGCTGGGACGACCTGCCATGAATGATTTTAATATAGTAACATCAACTAGGATGCTCACCATTAAATTTCCTACCCTAAATGGAGTTGGGTGTGTACGGGGGGATCAACAAGCAGCCTGTCATTGTTATGAAGAGGCAGTTAAACTAGGGACGTAAGTCAAGAAGGTAAATGTAGTATCTGGGGGAAGCCCCCGACCAATGAGCGAGAAAAGAATCACTGATGACCTCGACCCCCGAGAAATAGATGTCGAACGAGCCACTAGACTAGTAGAGGAATTGGAAGATGTATCAGATAGAGAGACGGACGAGGAGAGGTGTTTCAAGGTAGGAAAATGCTTGCTGCCTAACATGAAAATACAGTTGGTAAATTTCCTCAAGGCTAACACAGATGTTTTTGCTTGGAACCATAAGGACATTGTAGGCATTGATCCGAATGTAATGTCACACAAGTTGAATATCGACCCTCAGGCTAAGTCGATTTGCCAGAAGAGAAGACCGATAACCGTCGAACGCTATGTAGCACTTAAGGAAAAGGTGGATAAGCTCTTGGCAAATGATTTCATTAGAGAGGTACGATATCCCACCTGGGTGGTGAACCCCGTCTTGGTCAAGAAGAAAAATGGGAAATGGAGAACATATATCGGTTTCACAAATCTTAACAAGGCATGCCCAAAGGATAGCTTCCCTCTGTCGAGAATAGACTAGCTTGTTGACGTAACGGCTAGACACAAGCTCCTCAGCTTCATGGATGCTTACTCAGGGTATAATCAAATCTCGATCACAACGAGGGACAAGAAACATAAAACCAACGGAACTTGTAAGGTCCCGTATTGGATTTTCCTTTAGCAACCCCCTTTGGCAGGATGTCTTTATGTCATGTCCTCCTGGCTAAGAGGTAATAAAGCCCATCCGACATGCTCGCACATTTGAGGTCATATAAGTAACACAGGGTTTCGGGAGATGGCAACGGGAGACTATTGCCCATATAAATCAGGGTGAGAGATCAACGATGTATAAGAATTTGGGGTAAGTTAAAATAGACTAAGTTTTATTCTGTTCAAAAAATCAATGATGAAAGGCAAGATGGGGAATCTAAGTCCCGTGGTGAGATGTGGGAGACTAATAGTAATAAAACCCCAAGGAGGATGCACAACATAATCGTCTGTCGTTGGGATCATGGCACTACACCCTTTGGGTATTCTATGAGATCGGACAATAAGCTTAATGTCGCGAAGCTGCATTATGGAAGCATAGAATGTAAACATCTGGCGCTCATGATGCTCGCTCATTGTGGTACTTGGGCCCTCCAAGAAGTCTAAATGGACAACTGAATTTGAGGCATCCCTCCTCTCGCTCGGGGCTGCATCACCAATTCGTTGCATGACTGTTTCGCTCAGAGGTGACTCAGATTCCTCTTTGTCATCATCCCTGATCAGGTGGCGGTGGTGTACATGACCCGATCTCATCTACAAAGGAAAAGATTGGTTAGGCCTCCTCGAGCAAGCCATATCAAAAGCAAAAAACTAACTACCCTCGGGTCATGCGCACTCTAAGCCACCACACTGATTACTTAAACTCTGGCGAGTGAAGAAAGAACGATTTTCAAACCCTGGGGTTCCTAAGATCTAGACACAACACTTATGAACCCTACGGACGAATGGTAGCCTGGCTATGTCAATAAGAATCCCTAATCATGGCTTGTTAGACAGCCCCCTCTCCTCCCTCAGCTGAACAAATAACAAAGCCTCCAACCGTCTACCAAGAACATAAATCAAGAAGGGAACCGAAACATATCATGATTTGCAAAGGTGGAAGACCTGATTGAGTTTCAATGATTATCCCTAATAAGAAGAAAAACCAAATCACAGACTGGAAAGGCTGAAAAATAGTCAATGAAGGTAGATGATGAAGGAGTCGATATAGTGGAGGACGGGCAGAGAACTCCAAAGTTTTGAAGATATTTTCAAATGGTAGAATGGGAGGGAGGAAGAAAGAGGGCTTCAATTTATAAATGGAATGATCCAACCGTCAGATTCAATGGGACTGTCACTCACCCGTAATTCGACAGCCCAAAGGATGAAGCCGTCAATAAATGATGGGTCAGAAAGCATGCACCAAAAGCAAGGAAGTAATTATGACTCACCGTCATTGGAAAAGGGAAAAGCTGCATGTGTAAAAATGCATGGAGAACCAAATAGTTCGTCAGAATATCGTAGGTCGAGGGCTCGATAAACTTATCGCGTCCAAGTAATGCACTAATCATGTATAGAATTCTTGCGTGAGCCGCGTCTAAGTAATGTGCTCGCCCCCGCATAGAATGTTTGCACTGAACGACCCTGCGTCCAAGTAATATGCTAACCTGACGCTGAATTCTTGCATGAACAAACTCAGTGTCGCACGAAGAACTGACCCTCCGCTGACCCTTCACATCTACCGACATAGCCAATTAACAACATCAGACATATCCTTGAAATGAAAACTCATCTGTAAAAATTGAATGGCTTAGATTTCTTCTATTTACATTAATAGGTTATCTCACGGAGCATCCTTATCACGATTGTTGCAGGAAAGCATGCCGTGATAACCAGCAGTGAACCGTCGGCCTACTCATGCAAAAGGTCAAGAGTCAGGAACAAAACTAAATGCGAGGTCTCAGCATTCAACGACCCTCAAGTCTTGATCATTAGTCGCAAGCCAGCAAAGCGTGCCGAGAGTTGGGAGGCTTATGTTATAGGCATTATCCAAAGGAGTAACCAGGGACATCCGAAGCACAAAGGAAGACATCATCAACCAAGTGAAGGGTCCAAGTCGGAGTCCTAATGCACAGAGCAAAGATTCCAGCATGAGCTACGAACACCTCGCAGAGTCATAAGATAGGAGGGTGTGGGGCGCTGAGCAGGTCTTGAGCCCCTCAACGAGAAACCAACCTTCGCGAGATAGCGACCCACACAGGGAGGACAAGGGCCAACCGGGATCATGAATATGCTCAACTCTGATTCGCTCGCTACCAACGGACGCTCGTATGGAATCTAGTCAGCTGCCTAAAGCCTACATCCCTAGTTAACAACTCAGACATCAAGCTTACACATCAGCCCCCCAGAAGATCGACAATGATTTGCCCAGTATTAATTGCTCGACGATAAGCATTAAATGCCCTAAGCAACGGGGGTTATCATTCTGTTGATCATGAAATTATATTTGTAACCTCCCTCCTTTCTATAAATAGAAAGGGAGGGATCATTGTAGAGAGATATAGAAAAATACATGCAGAAACTCTGTTGGTAAGGAGAGTACACTATATTCTCTGTAAAAAGAAGCTCCATTGCTATTGTTATCCTGCTCTGTAAAAGCATCCTCTTAAGAAATATCAGAAGTGTAGCGTGGACGTAGGGGCCAAATAGGTTTTAGCCAAACCACGATAAATTCCCCGCGTGGACTCTCTTCCTGATCTTCTCTGTTTTCCTTTACTGTCTCTCTTTATCTTCGATTTGCAGTCAGGGATAATATAGAACTACAACTAGTTGATCGGATTTTCATGTCAACACTACCTAAACCAATATAACTTCAAGAAGGACAACAAAACCATCACTCTTGTACCTTTCACCCTAATAAAATATTAAAAGACCAAATAAAGAGAGAGAAGAAAATGAGTGAAGAAAAAGAGAGGAAAAGTGAAAACAAAGAGAGAAAAAGGAGATAAAAGAAAGTGAAAATAAGAAAAGAAGAAATGGAGTGTTTTGTCAAGACTAATGACATAATGTCTCTCTTGTTAAAGATAAATCGTAAACTATTAAAATTAAAAGAATTCTTTTATATCACCTTTTGTCTCATTTTATAATTTTCTTGTAAGATTTTATATATAGTATTTGTTAAATCTTATATTCTTAAATTGATTTATTATAATTTTTTTATTATTTTAATATACATATTTACACTTATATTGTTTTTTTATTATAATAAAAATATTAATCATTGGAGAGCATTTTGATCTAATTATGTTATGTGTTTTATATTCATTTAAAACAATTTTAATGACTATATGTAAAAGTATTTTCCTTAAATTATCTTACATAATATGACAAAAAATAATAATTTTATACAAATTTTTATTTTATATAATCAGAAAGCAAGTATACTAACTAATGTATACATATACTATATTATATTACTATACTATATAATAATTCTTATATTATACTATATTATACAATGTCCTAAATGAGGTTTAAATCTATGCAAACTCTAAAAATGATAAAGTTGTGCACTTAAATTGAAATTTATTTTTTATAAAATAGTGAAAAAAAGATGTTAATTAAATTTAAATTAAATATTATGAAATATTTTTAGATATTTTGCGGTAATAATAAGTTTTAATTAGATCTAAACAACAAATATATGACTGAGAAAATCAAAATTAAATTCAATTTTTATTTTTTAAAATTTATTTTTGATAAACAAAATATTATATTTTTTATGAACATAATTTTGATGTATACAAAGAAGGGAAGCTTATAATGTTCTTCGAATTCTTTCATTTTTGTTGGGGCGGCAATACGCAAGGATTAAGAAAACGAAACGGGTGCAGAGTTATAAGTACAGCACAGGGACTGTAGTTAATTAACCCATGTGAATAGGGGCAAATAATTTTGTCTCAGAAGTTGTGATCCAATACGGAACCACCCTGCGCCTCCACGTACTCCATCGTCTGCGCTGACCCCCCTTTCGGTCGTTCCTTTAACGACGACGACGACTAAACCCTAACTCTAAGGCTAGCTCTAACTCTGTATCCATGGCCTCTGATTCTCTAGACACCCGTCGCAAGCACCGACGACGATCATCTTCTCCTGAGGAGGTCGACAGATCTTCCAAGCGCCCCAAGCACCGCCATCACCGCCACCGCCACCACCATGGAACGAAAAAACGTGGTGAAGAAAGAAAATACGATGTTGAAACTGTTGAGGGAGGTCATACACCTGATGCTGATCTTGGTTCAGATAGCCATCGGCCTGAAGATGATGTGGAGGAGGGAGAGATTCTCGAAGAGGAGGGTTTGGGAGGTCGCGATGGTGAGATTGGGAAGAAGGAGACGGAGTCTGATGCCGAGTCTGGTGAAATTCAGGTGACAGAAGATAAGCCAAATCTGGTGTGTATTGATCGGATTTTTCGCTTTTTTTTTGTTTTTTTTTTGTTTTGTTTAGTTGTTAGTTGTTGCATCTGTTTGGTTACTGAGACAGAAGAGAGTTATGGAATGGGAATTGGAATGGAAAATTTCTGGTTCAGCAAATTGTGTAGTATTGTTTGAAGAATTTGAATATTTTTCTTTCTTAATAGAAGTTTTTCAGTATGTCTCAATTCCTCTCGGTAACCAAACAGAGAACTGTCATTTTGCATTTTCGGACTTGATAATGAATTTGTTCGTGAGAGCTTGGTAGAGTACCTTATCAGTGTCTCATAGATATGTAACAGCCTGCTTGCACTACACGAACATAAGTGAATTGCAAAAGAGGTCTCTCTAGGCGTTTCAGAGAAGACTGTTGGCTTGCAGTTAATTTGTAAAGAGTTGGTTATGTGTATTTTTTCATTGCATATTGACTGGTGTAATTGTCTTGTTTAGTTTATTTACATTACCTTAAATATTGTGGTATGCAACATTTGCGCTGAATCATCTCTTTGTGCTTAGCAGGGTCTTTTCAATAAAAAGACTTCATTTCATAAAGAAGGTGACAGTGTAGGGATCAATGGGAAGGATTCAAAAAATAATGGAGAGGACATCAGCAGTAATAAATTTGTTACTAGTCCTGCAATGGATGGAGAAGATGGGGGGAGCCATCAGAGTCATGTTGGTTCTTCTAATCGTTCAAGTGTTGATCCCCAGGATGGAAGTCTAGGCAATGGGTATTTGAAGCGTAAATCTTCTAAAGAGGATAAGAAGCAGAAAGGAAATGAGAAACTGAAGGGTAACTATGATGAAGAAGGTCTGGAGGTTAATGGATTTGAAGTAAGCATGCGCAGGAATTCTTCATCTGAAAGTGCCAGAGAGAAATATAGGACCTTGCGAAGGTCGCCATCTTGTGATAGACATAGGAGTCAATCAAGATCTAGTGGCCATACTAGGGACAGGTCTCGTTCTCATAGCATAGTAGAATATGTACATTCCAAGAGAAGGCACTCTCGTGAACATGAGACCATTTCATATACTGGTAGAGATAATGCTGACTACGATGTAGATGAGGAAATGAAGGTGAAATACAGCCGGAATCATGGACGTGGCAGTAGAGGTCTGGAGGTGGATGATCCAATGGAGCACGGTACCAGTTATAGTAGCATATACACGGGAAAGGAGGATAGGCATTATCGTCGGGAGTCCAGGGATAGAGGGAGGAGCAAGGAGAGGGATGCGGATAGGGATTTTAGAAGAGAAAGTGAACGAGAAAGGAGCAGGAATAGAGAGCTTGACCGGGTGAGTAGGAGGGAAAAAGAACGAGAAAGGAGCCATGAAAGGGACAGAAGGGAAGTAGAAAAAGATAGAGGCAGGAGACGAGAGGTGGATAGAGATAGTGGAAGAGAAAAGGAACGAGATAGGAGCTGGGATACAGTGGTTGAGAGGGGTAGGAGAAGGGAGAAGGAAAGAGGTAGCAGGGATAGAACTAGGGTTGGTGAGAGGGATCGAGATCGAGAGAGTGATCTGGATGATAAAAACTGGGATAGGGATAGAATGAAGGAGAGGGAGAGGCGAGATGATAGAAATAGGCATAAGGATAGAGACATCGAGAATGATAAGAATAAACATCTGGTTCATAAGGAAGGTCATGACAGTCAAGATACATACAGACACTCCAGGCATTCAAGACAGGGAGAAACAGAACATCACCGAGATAGAAGAAGAACTTCTCAAAATTCTTGTAGTCATGTGAGCAATTCATTGGAGAGGGGAGAAGATAAAATAGAAAGGTAATTCTCTGTCTATTAAAATTTCTTGTCAATATGAGCTGCCTCTGTGTCTTTATTTTTTTAATTTTTATTGTTAGTAACTTTCTTATGTCTTTATGTATATTCACTGCAGAGGTGAGGATGAACAAGATGACTTAGATGAGAAGTTGCAACTTGCTGAACAAGAAGAGGAAGATCTCATCAGAATCAAGGAGGAGAGTAGAAGGAGAAGGGAAGCTATCTTAGAGAAATACAAACAGCAGCAGCAGCAGCAGGTAGAGCAAGTGCCTGAAAATGAAGATAAAGGTATTCTTTATGACAACCCTTTCTAGTTATTTTTTCCCTAGCGATACAATTTTTTGTTTTGGTCCAATTGATATTTAGGCCACATTAATTCCTTTTTTGTGAATATAAGAGGGAGTGAAATAGATGATATCTGGATCAAATTCGTTGCATGTCCATTGGAGATGCATGAGTCTCTTCCGTGAAATAGACAACAAAAATATTGCTCTGAGGACATTGAATACAGACAGGAAAATAAAATATTTATAAGTTGAATGTAATTACTGTAAAGTGCATTTATTGTTCCATTTGAATCATGTGTAGACAAGGAACACGTAGATGTTCCCACTGCTGTTCCAGAAATGCTTGATTGTAACAATGATGGTGTGGATGTCTATGAGGCTGAAATATCATTTGCCATTGGGAAGTCTCCTCGACAATATGTGAATGCTGATACTGAAAAGATCGCTGGTGCTGGGGGACTGGGAGAGGGTACTCCAAAGGTTTGTCTTTTACTTGGTCTTTATTTTATACAAAACATCACAATATAGTGATCAATGGGATTTTGTTCCTTTTTTTACCTAGTTGGTTTGAAGCTAGTTATTTTTTTTACATTTTGCAGAGTGAGAGATCAGGTGATAATCCAGATGATAAGTTTTGTGATGATATATTTGGTGAGACACCTACTGGGGTCCGCAAATCAGTAAGTGTTTGGTTAACTGTTCTAATCTTTGATATCCACAACTGTTACTTATTTCCTTGTGTTGAATTTTGTGGTTAGTCATGATGTCATTTATGGTGCAGTTTTAGATTATGCTATGGGGAAAATTCCTTTCTTTTTTGAGTTGTTAACACGAAGCCTGCTTTCTTTGTCTTTGCTAGTACTTCTGACTTTTTCCTACTCTCTACCTGATTAGAGTTTGTCCACGATTCCATGTATATATATGCTCTGGTATAATCATTATTTATCCACATACCTTCAAGCTTAGTGGCACTAATAATTATATTTTTATCTTAATTGGTAAATTTGGTTGGACCTGGATGTGGAAGCTGATATTTTCCTGGTTAAATTTGTTAGCATATTCTCCCATGCTTTGCTTTAATTGTGTAATCCCTCATTTTTTCCTAGGTTCTGTTTTTTCATTTTAAGTTTTAATTTTTGTTATTAATTTGTGCCTTTTTGCAGGGCAAAGGAGATGGTTTACGAATTGATAGGGGTGGCTTGTATGATAATTGGGATGATGCAGAGGGCTATTACAGTGAGTATTGCATTTCATTGGGTCTTGTTTTCAGGATATTGTTGGTGTTGAATGTGGCTTGACCATTTTTGGGGGCCTTAAACTGTGATCTAAAATGCCTTGGTTAGTGAAGTTTCAGTTCTTTTGACTTCTTAAACTTATTTTTATTGGGGCAATAATATTAAATTGCTCTTTTATGTGTCACTTTACCTCTAAATGAGTTTGAAGAACTAGAAAAGGGAATTGCAGATTTGTTTCCCTTCAAGTTTTAACTACTCTGAACAGGCATTTTCTAGTGTTCAGTGAATTTAGCCATCTATAATTCATCTTAATTCGCCATTTGAAAGCATTGTCATTTGATTCATGATTTGATGGGCGTACATACTACATATCATTGGGGATAATTTTTTTATGGGAACATATCCAGTGGATTCCCTCATCCAACAAATCTTCTGGAATAATGTGGTTTTGCTGAAAGGTCATATGAGAGTACGGGAATCTCTAATTTCTATTAAGAGTCATCGGCTTTTTTCTTGTGCTGTGGTGTAATATTGCTATGCAAATTTTGCAGGTTATCGATTCGGGGAAATACTTGATGGCCGGTATGAAGTTACTGCTGCTCATGGGAGAGGGGTTTTTTCGACGGTTGTTCGTGCTAAGAGTCTCAAGTCTGGTAATGGTGAGCCTGAAGAAGTAGCTATAAAGATTATTCGTAATAATGATACTATGTGAGTGATAGTGGTCTCTCGGGCATCCTTATAAATATTTTGCATTGTGCTTTTGTATCTGTTGTTCACACTGGTTTCTCTAAATTGACACAGGTACAAAGCTGGTATGGATGAGTTGGTCATATTAAAGAAATTAGTAGGTGCAGATCCAGATGATAAGCGTCATTGTGTTCGTTTCCTTTCAAGTTTTAAGTACAGGAATCACCTTTGTTTAGTTTTTGAATCTCTGAATATGAATCTGCGTGAGGTTTTAAAGAAGTTTGGTCGCAATATTGGCCTTAGGCTAACTGCTGTGAGGGCATATGCAAAACAACTTTTTATTGCATTGAAGCATCTCCGGAACTGTGGTGTTCTACATTGTGATATTAAGCCAGATAATATGTTGGTAAGTCTTAAATACTGTTTTGTGATTTGATTGTTTCTCAAGAAAATGTCCATTTTTTTTTTCCTTCTAACTTTTTGTGCAACTTCCTCTTTTGATAAGGTCAATGAGGCTAAAAATGTGTTGAAGCTATGTGACTTTGGTAATGCCATGTTTGCTGGTAAGAATGAAGTTACACCCTATCTTGTAAGCCGCTTCTATCGGGCACCTGAAATAAGTAAGTTCTACTTCACAATACTTATTTAAATATATATATATATATATGTATCTGTATATATAATCAAATATCGTAATTACTAACTGTAGCATTTTTTACTGTTCCGATGCAGTACTTGGCTTGCCTTATGATCATCCATTGGATATGTGGTCCGTAGGCTGTTGTTTATATGAGCTATATACAGGGAAGGTACTTTTTCCTGGTCCTACGAACAATGAGATGTTACGGCTTCACATGGAATTGAAGGGTCCTTTTCCAAAGAAGATGCTTCGTAAGGTAAATTTTTTTTTTTATCTGGTTGTGTTTTTGGCTGAAGAGTTTTACTTGGAGAATGAATCTCTTGGTCTGTGATACTATCTATAGGCTTGTTTTGGTCCTCTTTGGTTTGTTTTTTCTTTGGTGTGGTTGCTTTAGTTTCTGCATGTGATCCGTATATTTAAAAGTGTTTGCTGTCTGTTCCTAATGATGTCTGGTAATTTCCATAATATTCCTTACAGGGAGCATTTATTGAGCAGCATTTTGATCAGGATCTCAATTTTCTTGCTACAGATGAGGATCCAGTGACAAAAAAGGTGGGTTTGATATTAGTATTTTATTTCCTAGTTTATAATATCTTTTTTTAAAGTGGATACATGTGCTTTGTTAAAAGTCTGTTGATAGTGGTGTTAATTTTATTGCTTAGACGTTAAAGCGGGTGATTGTCAACATAAAGTCAAAGGATATAGGAACAATGATCACTGGCTCACCAGGAGAGGATCCAAAGATGTTGGCCAATTTCAAAGATCTTCTAGAAAAGATTTTTGTCTTGGACCCGGAGAAGAGGTTGACAGTTTCACAGGCATTGAATCATCCATTCATCACTGGCAAGTGAACAATGTTGCTGATTTTGACTCAACAGTTCCTCTTCACTGATATATGTACATATCAATCAAATTTATATTGAGAAACTAATCATTTGCCGTTATTTATCTTCATTGGACGGCCCAAGTGGTATCAGCACAGTTGTTGGCCTGTTGAAGTCTAATGGGTGATGTCTGGTCGGGCGTTCACTTTTCTGATGGTTCTTTCAGTGGATTGTACTGTTTCTATTGTAAGACAACATGCCAACAGTGGTTCCCCCCTTTGTATGGATATTGTGAAATTTGATCCTTTTTTTTTTGTTCTACTTAGTTTAGCTATATCTGTACTTCAAACAGTATTTTTGCTATTAAGTCTCTGGGAAATTTTATTATGAGAAATTTAATTTTTAATATTTCAAGTATAAGCATATGTGATCTTTATATGAAGATTCACTGAAGTAATTTCTGTGATTCCTCCTTGTGTGTAAAGCTTCTGCAATATCACTGTTCCATTGTTTTAGGTTGATTTTTTAACTGTATTTTCTGGTTTCCATGCTTTACCTGCACTGCAATTCAATGAGTACTTACATTTCATATAACTTCATTGGGTTCTGGAGATTCTAATTTGATCTTTCATTCAGGAGATCTTCCCCTGCTTTGAGGCAACCCTCCACTGCTTGGATGCTTAAAAGGCACCCAGGAGAAGGTACCTTGGTTTGTTTATTTGATGATTAGATTAACAGATGGAATGAATTATCATGATCTCTATAAAAAATCACTAGCAATATAATTTGAGTAGTCACTAGAAATACTATTAATGGACAATTTAGTGGGTCTTCCTTTGTGTAATGACAAGTTAGGCTGTACGGCATTTCCTTTGCTTGGCACGTTGTATGTCAGCCTTTGGTTATGAGTCTTATGGCACAGATATGCTATGGATTTCAATTTTAGCTTCTATCTATCCAAAGTTTTTTGTATTCTTCTCTACTTTTCTTAAATTTACACTTGCACCTCCTAATGTAACTGCATTGCATTTTATCCATGGTCTGGTTATTCTGGAGTCATTTGCACTGGAGTTGTGTAGCTGTGTTCTTGAAGCAAATTCATTGGTGAGTAATTTAATTGAGAAACTTTTTTCAGTTAACATCTGGTAGTTGTTTGTATTTAACTAAATTGTGTTTTTGTCTTTTTAGGTACTGAATCCATTGTCCTGCAATTTTTTGTAAGTGTATGCAAGTCCGAATTCCTTTGTTATCTATGTCCTGGTTTATGGTCTATGGTGTCAGTCTACTTTGAATGAGTAGTTACTCCTACTTTTCTTTTTGCATTATATACATCTTTCCATCTTTCAACCCGGTCATGGTTGGTGTTTAGATCCCTAATGCCTTTTTCTCACACCTTTATAAGTGTGAATCTTTGTCATCCTTAAACACTGACCTCTTCATGGGCTAGAAAATAATCTGTTCTGCATCTCACTTCTTTTTCACATAAATTTTTTTTTCTCTGCAATGATACAACTTTTGTTTTATATAAATTGCCCAGAAGAAAGAAAGGTGAGCCTCTTTTCTCTATTTGTGAAAGAATTTATTCTTTAGATCCTTTAAAATATAATATATATATATATATATATATAGCCTCAAATTAACGGGAGTGACAGCATTTGTCATGTTCCTTTACCTTCTTCACGAATGCCATTGGACTAAAGTGTGCATCCATTGATCCTGGCCATTTAATTCCCAGCCTGTGGTTTTATGAGGTGAGTTCTCTCTGTAGTGCACACTTGAGTCTTGAAGTAGGTATTGGGAATGGGGGAGTTGAAGGAATGCATTGATTGAATGATGAGACTAAAATGGATTTATAAGTGAGTGGTTTCCTTATGATCAATCTGTTTGTTCTCGCATTATGTTAGCATGTGTCACAGATCAAGAATCCCAAGGTTCTTTTATCTGGTACATGAGGGTGTTTTTTTTTGTATATTGAGATAAATTGTTGAGGAAGACTTATCAAATTGCAATTCCCTTGTTTTTCCACTTGTCTAGATGCTCTTTTTTTTAGTGTGGCTATAGTCGCAAAAGAGAACAACACATTTGGGAAAGGGACCTGCAAAATTACATGCGTCTCATATGAATTTGTGGGTCCCAAACCCAATTGTGTGGCCCCATAACTACAGCTGCAGAAATGGTATGAAAACCAATCTTTTTTGAGCCTGTTTGGATAATGTGGGAAAATTAGTGTTACTTTCATAAGAATATATATATATATTTTTTTTTTTGGAATTTGAGGTTAAAAATAACTTCTGAAAGATGTTTTGTTTGGATGTTTGAGAAAAAAGTTACTTTTGAATATGAAATTATTGGAAAGATATAAAACCTTGTGTTAAAATATTATGCTATGTTTGGGATTTAGAAGCAGAAAAAAGAAGGCAGCAATAGAAAATGGAAGGCAATGAAAAGCAAGAAAATCAATGTTTTAGAGATGATTTTCTCCTTGTTTATCAGATAGAAAACCCCTCAATTAGAGTGACACAAAAATTACTAGGTGACATGTTACCCCCTAAATCTTAAAAATCTACAAATACCATCTTTAAACTTTAACAAAACTACAAATTAACAAACTCCTCCCCCCCCCCCCCCCCCCCCCCCCCCCAAAACAAAACAAAACACAAAAAAAAAAAAAAAGCCTGCTCCTAATGTGCCTAATAGCTCTTTTATCAAAAAAGGAAAAAAAAAAAAAGTGTGTCCAACTGCTTTGCAATTTCAAATAGATGAGCACCAGTATCTGAGATTGAGATTAACTTCATATGATTCCCTCTTTCATTTGCTTTAATTGGTCTGCACTAGCCCACCGGTTACAAACAACATTTTTTTTCCTTTTTGTGGAAAAAGAAATTGTTATAAAAAGAAGGAAGAAGAGTGCATGAGAAGAGTATAAGCGATCCTCCAAGGACAGAAAAACTCATCAGGCCTAAAAGCAATTGGAAAATGAAAACAGGAAAAAAAAAACCCATCAAAGTTCTAGAACAGATTCCCAATCCCTTCGTGTTTCAATTGAACTTATTCCTTGAATGAAACCATGAGCTTTAAGCCAAAACCAAATAACAAACATAATCTTGCTCCACACCAAGAACATAGGCTGATATTGTGATAAAAAGTTCTACCATTCCATTCCAACCATATGCACTATAAACAGCAAGTTTTGTAACTTCCCAAAGCATTAGTTGATGTTATGGTTTTGTTCCTCATCAAGGTATGCTTTATTTGTTACTAAATTATTTATCTGAGAGGAACTGTCTATTCCGAAAGCTTTATCTTTATTATATTTTGGTGTTTAAGTCTAACACTAACCAAAACTAATCTTTATGTTGCTATTTGTTTTAATAGCTAATTTGTATAATGCTATTTTTTTTATTTGCATGGTCATGGCGTGCAACCACTAAAGGATATTATGCACTATTAATGAGTTGACAATTAAAACATGCCTACTTGATAGGGTAGAAATAGATATACTTTGTTTCCATAGGAGGCAACTTGGATTTTGTATCCAGTTTTGCTCCTTGAAATTTAAAATTCAGCATCTGATGATGTGTTCTGATTTATGCAGGCAAGAAAGACACCTTCAATGGATTCTGTTGATTCTTCTGGAGAAGAAGAGTAAGATAGTTATTGTGTGCTTACATTCTCCATTGTAGCATGCATGGATTAGCACGTTGAAACCTGTAATGCTTATATGTTTTTGTTGGACTTCTTTGTATGTTAAATTTGGCCAAACAGAAATGTCTACAATGTCAGACTTAAAACGCTTTTTGTTATGGATACATTGATATTGTTGCTGCTGCCTAATGGTTTGTTCTGTCTCCCAATACTGGTACTTAGATCTTAAGTCTTAGTTTTTACATATTTAACAGAAAAATGATGACAGTTTGTTCTTTATCTTGGAGTTCAAAGAATTCTTGAAATCAAGCACTTCAATGCCTCCTAGCCATGTTTTATACTATTGAATTTCTAGAAAGAGCACTTCTTGAATGGGTCATAATGTTGTGCTGTGGCCAGATCTTGCAAGACAGAAGCTTAATGTGTGGTGTTCTCAAGCAACTCTGTTATAATCAACCACCTCCTGGTGGGCCCGTGGGGCAAAAAAAAAAAAAGACAAAATAAAAACAATTAAATTATTGGCTTTTGGCTTGAGACTTAGTAATCATCCATGGTTAGCTTATTGCATTTTATGGTTTGCTTCTTATGTGTCTCCTCCCTTTAACACTGCCTCCCTCTCTGGGTGCCCAAAATGAAAATAAACTTCTGTTGTTTTGTAGGCTTGCTATTCAGAGGTTAGAAATAGCAAAAAGTGATTTGCAACACAGGATTGCGAAGGAGGTAGATTACTTTTGCTCAACTCATTTTATTCCAAACTCCAAATCATTTAGTATAAATGTTTTCTTTTTATTTATATTAATTGGCTATTTTTGAATTTCAGGCTAGAGGCAATGCTATTTTACAAGCTAGCTTGGAGAGAAGGAAGCAAGCTTTGCATGAGCGGCGCTTGGCACTTGAACAAGATGTACTCTTTTTACTGATATATCTATCCTTGCGCAATGTGAACTTTGTCCATTTTAATTTGATTTGCTGGACTGGTTCTTTATATTCAGTCTTTCTGCATACTTGTGCATGGCATTCCTGGATTCACTTGACTATATGCGCTTAGAGTAATTTTTGTCTTGCTTTTGTACCTTATAATACCTCATGGGATACGATTGCGTCCTCTTTTGGGTTATTTTGTGGGATAGGATTCTCTCGCACAAATTTTTACCATGCCTACCTTTTGATATTCTTGATACTATCTCTAATAAATTTCAGAGATGGGAATGGAATTATTTTGCTTTGATTTTTATTTTTTTTTTCTCATCTGCTTTTGTCAATGTGGTCTGAAGATATTTTCTGTCTTTTATTTATCTCATTTTCTTCCTCTTCTTCCTCCAATTAAACTCCTTTCTTACCCTTGTGTTATGCTGCCATACATTCTGTTTAAGCTATCTTTTCCTGTATCAATTTTTTGTGGATGCATACCTCCATGCGATTTTTACTCATATCACTCCGTATACGAGATCTGACGCATTTTTCACTCCAAAGGTGTCAAGATTGCAAGAGCAGCTGCAGGCTGAGAGAGATCTTAGAGCTGCACTTGAAGTTGGTTTGAGCATGTCTTCAGGACAGTTTTCCAGCTCACGCGGCATGGATTCCAAGGTAGTTACATATTCCAATGAAGTCCACCTTTTTTTAACCTTTTTAAGGATGCTTCTTCAGCCCACATATCTTATGAAATCTACTTATGTAAAGACGAGGGCCGAGCTTGAGGAGATTGCACTTGCTGAAGCTGATGTGGCCAGGTTGAAGCAGAAAGTTGCAGAACTCCATCAGCAACTAAATCAGCAACGGCAGCATCACTACAGTTCAGTCACGGATGCATGCGACCGATTTCAACCAGCCCAAAATCATCCTCATCAGTAAGTGTGCAGACTTATATCATTTTGAAACATTGCCTTCTTTTGATATTGAAGATGTACTATTATCATGTAAATTCTAGACCTAGGTTTTTCATACCTTAGCAAATAAATTAGAGAGAGAGAGAGAGA
>JANHAO010006446.1:0-21354 GCA_026873985.1 Saraca asoca
AAGAAAGTAGAAGTCATGTTTACTATATATATACACATATATTTTATGTCAATGGTTATTTTCTGTGTATTATATCTTCTAGATTTCTTGTATATACATATAAACAGCTCTATTACTTGATAACTCAAAAAGGCATGAACTGATTTATAGTTGACATAGAGAATATTTATCTCTAGTTCTATTTCTATGTGTCAAATTCTTATCTACATGGTATCATTTTGGATGGTCATTTAGAACTTAGAATCTACAAGTTAAATGCTTCCTGGCCCTAGCTGTGTGATTGAGTATCTTTAGTTAGAGAGAAGAGAAAGAATTGAGACTATCTCACTAGTGCCTTTTCTTATGTTTTTATGAGTCAGCTTCTTGTTTTAATTGATTATTGTTTTCCTTTTGTTGCTACGAAAGGTCCATTATTATCATGAAGAGGATTAGTTTTGTCTGTTGGTGAACATTTACCAGCCTTTTTAGACTAGCCTCTCTATGCTAAGTGAAAAGTATTTTCGCCACATGAGTATAGCCCTCTTTGAAGAGGACAAACATAGCATTTCACTTTGAGCTTCATTGACCTTTGTCTACAATAAAATTTTAATTAGCATGTTTCCATCTCAATAATCTTGAATCTTGATCTGATTTCAAGTTAGTGCATCTTAGGGCATAGGCTTAATAATTGGCCAAGCATTGGGAGGTTAGTTGGCTCAGGTACATATATCTGCCTCTATTGCAGTGAAATACATAATAATAAAATTCTCGTTTTTTGCACATTGACTGAAGGAGAGTTGTTTTGAAAGACTAAGTTGTCATCAAATACAAATTCTCCTAATTGGGGCACATTGAGTAGGCTAATAGCTTGATACTCTGTATTTTTATGTAGTGGAAAGGATAATATTCAGAAACTCTACTTCTATAGTTATATAGACAACCATTATTTTGCATGGTTTATGCATTTCAAATATTTTTGTTTTATAGTCCTGTGTTTATGTGCTTGCTCATGCATAAACTTGTAACTTGTTTGTCTAATACAATGTATAAAATTTGTATTGCAACCAGTAGAGAAATATCCACATGTATTTCCAAAGAATTCTTTTTGGGACAAGTAAGTCCACTTTAGCTTCTTTTTAGTATATTTTTATATTGGCCTCCCTCATTTACCCCATTTTTTCCTTTTGGGGTAATGTGCTTATTGTCAATGTGTAAAAACACATTGCCTTTGTGAAATTGTCCATTACTTCAGCTATTATGCTTTGCCTTGAAGTTTAGTACATGATGACCATAATTGTTCTCACAGGTAAACTTGATAATCCGGTTAAAGGAATTGTCTATTTATATAAAGAATCTAACTTCTAGTGGGGTGGGAATTGTTATCATGCATATTTGGACAAAAGGGTTAGAGGGCTAGATATGTGTAAATATTCTAAGTATAGTTTATGGACCCCTTCTTTGCTCTTGATTAAAGCTTTGTTTGTTGGACCCATTAATTTCAGTAAGCTAATGTGAAGTGATGTTAAATGTGTTCAAAATTTTTTTTTCTCATGTTGGTAGACAGTAAACTGATGCAGTGCTAAATGAGTTTGAATTTTCTTGAAATCCTATGTATTTAATTGTTTCATTTCTACCATGATGGCTTGCTTGAAGTGGCTAAGGCATGATTATATGTGCGCAGTCTTAGTACAATAAAACAACAAAACAAACGAGCCAATAAGGATGTGATAATTTACGATTGTAAATGAACTTTAAAGGACTACAATGCGACATACTACTCATCTGATGTATTGAGTGCAATTCCTTTCCCCACCCATCCTCTCGTTAGAATTTCCATTATTTAGCATTGAGAACAGAGTAGAAGTAAATTTTAGGTAGAAACAATAAATGAACATATGTTTTATCAGGTTGATAGAATGATCCAACGCATAGAAAAAGACTATCTTGGCTCTTTAGAAAATGATTAGATAAGAAACAAGGATATATGTTGCTTTGACTGAAAGCAAAGTATGGACCCACTTCTTTTATGATGTTTCTGCTGCACTTGATGTAGCCTATAAGTGGTGTGAATTCTGCTTGTGAGTACTTATTTGAAATAGTTTTAGGATTGAAAATTTAATGCAAATATATGTGAATCCTTACATACTAGGCTACATAAAATTTACATTAAAATCCTTGCATTAAGTTTTATTTGCAATACCCCATTCTCCTTACATAAGAATTTCTCATTGGACTTGAATTACTTACATACTATCATATGCCATGAGTATGTGAGGTTGGCATTAAGTTTTGGAGAAAAATTCTATATATATATTTTTAAAGAGAAACATTCTATGTCATGAATATGCCATGAATTACTTACATACATAAGCATGCCTAAATTTCAATTTCTATATATATATATATATATATATATATATATTTAAGAGAAACATTCTATAATTTCTAATTAGATGTTAATTGTAAAGCATGTTGCCAAAATGTCAGGCTACCAAGAAAATTTTATGCATCTTGTATGTTCATCATTTTATTTTTATTGCAAATAGTTTTATATTTTTCTAGTGTTGATTTATTGTGTTACATTATGTGTGTTTTCTATAATTGTGTTTTTATACTCTAGTGTCCGTAAATTCCTCCAAGGATGACACCATATTGATAATAGTAGGAGGGTGGAGTGCTTTCATTTCAAATGGAGCAATGCAAGATTCTAGAACAAATTGGCAAAGGTTCCATTAGTTTTGTGCTGCTTGCGAGACATAAGCATAAAAAGAAAAAATATGGTTCCAAACTCTATGTTCAGCTGCCATTTAGAATGTTATTTTTCAGATTAAATTGCTAAGAAAGATGTATGAATTTTTTTTTTCTGATGAATTATGCATAAACTTATTTGTATAGACATACTCATATATATGGGTTTATAATTTGTAATTAATTTATAATATGAGATTGGACAGTTGGTTTTCTACTCTTAGGGTTGTTTTGTATGCATTGTTATAGGCTATTTAATTAAAATGGTAGCTAGTTGAATATTTATTTATGGGTTAAAATTATGCATAGCTTTTTTTTTTCAGTTATAACTGTTGTAAAAAATATTTTTTTAAAAAAATTTAGAAAATCGCAGCTAAATATAACAAAAATCTATGCAAAAAATAATTTTTTAAAAAAAATTAGAAAATCATTGCTAAATGCATCAAAAATTGTCGCAAAAAATTTTTATTGAAAAATTTCTAAAAATTATTGCTAAATACAATAAAAATTGCCATAAAAATAATTTTTTTTAAAAAAATTTTGGAAAATCGCCGCTAAAGACAATAAAAATCGTCGAAAAAATCAATTTTTTTAAAGAAAATTTTGGAAAATCGCTGCTAAATGCAACGAAAATCGCAGCAAAAATCAAATTTTTTTCAGAAAATTTGAAAATCGTCACTAAATATAATAAAAATGTCTGCTAAAATCAATATTTTTTAAAAAAAATTCTAAAAAATTACTGATAACTGCAACAAAAGCCATCGCAAAAATCAATATTTTTGTAAAAAAACTTTTGAAAAACTGCCGCTAACTGCAACAGTAACTGTCGCAAAAAGTAATATTTTTTTAAAAAAAATTCTAAAAAATCGCCACTAATTATCTACAAACTGTTGTTATGTTTACTTGTCTTGTGATTTTTGAAAATTGCCTTTAAATGCAAAAAAATTGCTGCTAAATATTTTCCGACGCACTTATTTATAGTGATTTTGAAACCGCCACAAAGTGTATTAGCAGCGGTTATAACCTCTGTTAAATGTATAAAAAAATTACCACTAAAGATAAATTTTTTTTGTAGTGTATAACGTCCCACTTTTTAAACTTCTCTTTCCCTAAATTTTAATTAAAAAATAATTTTTATTATTTTTAATTTTGAACCCATCTTATCCATATGGACAATGACATCAGTCTAAGAAAAAGAAGAGAGTGAAAGAAGTGAAATAAATGAAAGAGGGCGCGAACCTTGTTCACTAGGACGGTGACGTTAGTGCAGGAGAGAGAAAAAAATGTCAAGGTAATTGACAGTGGGATAAAATAGAAATAGTTTCACAAGAGTCACATTTAGAGATAAAATTTTACAAAATGGAGCATTTTGGTCAAAAAACCAATCCTGCAAATAACCACCATTCATCCAAACTCCCGAAAATGAGAATTTTTTTTTTATTTGGTAATAATAGGAGAGATAAGTCCTTAATACATACGTAATGTTTAAGGTTTAAATTAGGACACTGAAAAAGTTTCAAAAGCAACATTAAGTATCACAACACCATAGTTCCATTTGTTTTAAAAGGAAAATAAAATTTAATGTAAAATAATTTCATAAGAAAATACATTCCTAAAAAACAAAATAATTTTTTATTGTTTGGAGCACATAAGACAAAATGCTTTCCCTTATTTGGTACATAAAGACAAACTTAGAAATTGAAATATTTCAAGCTATTTAATAATCATTTTATTGTTGAAATGTTTATGGTATGAATTAGCAAATCTTCGCTAATAGAATTTAAAAATTAAAGTATATTTTGTATTAAAAACAAAATTTTAAAAAATATTTAGATCATTGTTTATTGTCTTCATTTCTATAGAATTTATTCACATTTAATTGATTTTAGTCAAAATTATTACCTATCTTTGTCAACTTTTTTTTATATCCAAATACTTTATCAAATTTTTTTAATATATATTGAATATTAATATTTGTAGAGATGGAGAAAAAGAGATGAAGAAAAGAAGATTGGAGAGAGAGTGAAAGAGTGAGTGAGGGAGGGAGAGAAAGAAAGAAATGAGAAAGATGGGGGAGGGAGGGTGGGAGAGAGGGAGAGGGAGATAGCAATAGAGGGACAAAAGGAGAGAGACATAAAGAGAAAAAGTTGAGAGAAGTAGAAAGATAAAGATAAGAGATAGTAAGTTTGAAGGATAGAGAGAGGAAGGAGAGTAGAAAGAATATAGAATGAAGCTATGTAATATATAATAATTTAAGAAAATAATTTCTTATAATTAAAAGAAAAAATCACTTTTTTCTAAATATAATATCATTCTTTGTTGATTATAATTTACTTTTTTATTAATCAACATTCTTACTAGTTCCAAACATTAAAAAAACATTTCCCTATTGTACCTTCAAGAGAAAAATGTAACAAAAATAAAATTTGAACTCTCTAGAAGTAAACAAGCACTAAACCATGACAAGCAGCAGATGGAGAGAGAGAGAGAGCCCAAGAAGTAAATCTTGCCCACGGTTCTTTTATTCAATGAATCCACTCCCATTTTTGTTCAATAAATAATCCAATCGAAATAGTTAAAGAGAATCTAATCATATACACCTTAACAAATTATTTAATCTAGAAATCCTTTTCAATAAGATTAAATGGTTCTTTTTGTCATTTAACTTTCACTTGAATTTTAATAATATTTACTAACTTTTATTTGGATCAATTTTACCTTCTAATTTTTAAAATACATACAATATCAAGCACTTTAAAAAATGTGTTATTTTTTAGATAGCAAAATTCTACATAACTAGAAGAAATGCTGATTATTCTGTAATATTGTGCCTGAAGTAAAATAATTTTATTTTAAAAAAAGACTCTTATATTTTTATGTAAAAGAACTTTTTGTTCAAATTGAGGTTATTTACTAGGTCAAGGCAACTATTTCTTAATGTTACTATTAAAATTTTTATCTTTACCCATTTGTCAAATAAGGATAAAAAGTTTAAACTAGTGAAAAAAATGGGTCCATAAAAAAAAAAGGAAGAAGAGAACACAAACCAAAAAATTCCTACAACCCCAAAAGGTTCACCCTTGGTTGCTTTGTGATATATCCATAAAAAATATTTAATCACAAAATATTGTCACCCCTTTAACCATAATCTCAAATGAGTTTTGAGATTCTGCAATAGAAAAAGAGAAAATTTGTGCCCTAGATTGACATAGAAGATATAATTTTGAATTTGGAGAATAAAGAACCCTTGTTTTATTCCACTCAGTGGTTATCCATAATCCTGTCAGTATTCTTTCTAACCACGTAGGATTTTGCCATTTAGAAAATGGTTGATTTTTTAAAATGCTTAGCATTGTACTTATTTTGAAAGTTAGTACATACAATTAATCCAAATAAAAGTTAGTAGGTATTATTGAAATTCAAGCGAAAGTTAGAGGGTAAAAAGTACAATATAGCCAATCAATGACTTTTAGAGAAGAAAGTGCTATGATTCCACTAGCACCATAACTCACTGATTTATCTTCTGTTGCCCCACAAGTTGATCTAGTTTAACCAAAGACAGAAGATGTAAAGCCAATGGAAATAATTGATGAAATTTCCTTGAGGGGATCCCATAGAGTTCATAGACCTACAATTTCCCATGATTATCTAGTTTATTTGTAAGAGTATAAGTTTGATGTTAATGAAGATACTGATTCCACCACATTTTCATAGGTTTTATCTAGCTCTAATTCTTCAAAATGGATCAATGCAATGTGAGATGAATTAGCTTCAATGAACAAAAATTAAATGTGGAATCTAGTTGAATTGCCTACTAGTTATAAGTTAGTTGAATGCAAATGGATTTTCAAGATCAAGCAGGATGCTTAAGGTAAGAATGAGATGTACAAGGCCAGACTTGTAACAAAAGGCTACACTTAGAAGGAAGGCATAAACTATAAAGAAACATTCTCTCCAATCTCAACTAAGGACTCATCCTAAGTTATTATGGTGATGGTAGCTTATTTTGACTTGGAGTTGCATCAAATAGATCTCAAAATAGCTTTCTTGAATGGTGACATTATAGAGACTACATATGAAACAACCAAGTGGCTTCCTAGAGAAGGACAAAGAACACTTGGTGTATAAATTGAAGAGAATCCATCTATGGTTTACAGTAAGCGTCTAGGTAGCAGTATCTCAAGTTTGATGACAT
Organism: Saraca asoca; assembly: GCA_026873985.1. Classification (NCBI taxonomy): domain Eukaryota; kingdom Viridiplantae; phylum Streptophyta; class Magnoliopsida; order Fabales; family Fabaceae; genus Saraca; species Saraca asoca. The sequence continues at coordinate 6,923 of JANHAO010006446.1, forward strand.
AGTAACTTCTTTTGGGTTCAAGGAGAATGATGCAAACTAGGGCATCTATATTATGATGAATGCAGACAATTTTATGATCCTAGTATTATATATTGATGGCATTCTCCTTATAAGTAATAATGTGAAGTTGTTGATTAAGACAAAGCAAATGCTATCAAAGCATTTTGAGATGAAACATAATGGGAATACCTCTTTTGTATTTGGCATAGGGATTCATTGTGTTAGATGCCAGAGTATACTTAGCTTGTCTCAATAGTTGTACATTAAGAAAGTATTGAAAAGGTTCAACATGTTAACATGCTCTCAAGTTTCTATACTTATTCAAAATAGTGAGATCTTTTCAAAGGCTCAGTATCCTCAAAGTGATGAAGAAAGAGAAAAGATGAAGAATGTCCCATATGCATTCGTCATAGGTAGCTTGATGTATGCTCAGGTGTGCATACGTCTTGATATAGCTTACATTGTTGGTGTGTTAGGGAGATACCTAAGTAATCCTAGTCAAAGAGATTGAATTATTTCTAAAAGAGTAATGAGATGCCTATAATGTACAAAAGATTACATGCTAACTTATAGAAGATTAGGAGATCTCATGTATACTACTTAGACTCCAATTTTTTATCTAGATGATTACAAATTAGCATCTGATACATCTTTCTAATGATAGTAGTAACTATGTTATGAAAAAGTGTCAAGTAGTCATTTACAACAACCTCTATTATGGAAGCAGAGTATGTCTTGTGTTATGAAGCTACTTGTGAAATTGTGTGGTTATGAAATTTCATTACTAGTTTTAATATTTTTAAGAGCATATCAAGACCCTTAATCATTTTTTGCAACAATACTATTGCTATTAACTTCTATCTAAATAATAAAAGTTCTACCCATATGAAACATTTTGATGTTAAGTACCAGTTTATGAGAGAGAAGATACACGAGCATGTTACTTGTATTGAACATATTTCCACGGATTGTATGCTCGTGGATCCACTTATCAAAGGCTTAGCAGTTAGAATGTATCATGATCATATAATTATTGAGTTTGGCTAAGTCTTTTGATGTTTTAGATTAGTGAGATTATCATATTTGATGTAATTAAATTAAATTATCGTTTATCTTGAGATATGTATTAATAAAATATTCATAATGTTTCCATATATTGTTGCCTGTGCACATTTTTTTGCTACGACATGTTATTAGAGACATTTAGACCTTCTCTTATTATTGTGTTGAGAATATTGATTCTCATTTGGCATCTTAGCTAGATGCTAGGAATATTATATGAATATTTACATATAGTCATGTTTAGCATTATATAAATCTTGCTATGCATATCTTACATTTTGTTTAGCGAAATGCACGTGTATAATGTGCATGACATTAATATTCCTATAGGATATAATGTTCTACACCATTGAAAGTTTATGATTTCAATTTAGACCTACGGGTGGAATAATACTATATTTAACTTGACATTTACTTAAAGTGGCTATAATTTTGAAATTATATAATTTGGTTGAGAGATTGTTGAAATTTCTATTATGGATTTAACATAATTTAGAAGTCTACTCTAAATGTTAAAGCCTTGTTAGTCCATATTAGTAATATTAAAGTTTAAGTTTGTAATGATACTTAGGCTTGATTTCTAGACTCGATATTTTATGGTAATGGGCTGAATTATATATAGATAACATTATTTTGTTATGATGGGTCCTTATTCCTAAAATCCTAGTTCAATTGCATTCCATCTCATTAGATTGCAGATTGTATTTTCCCTCCCATAGTGTGACAGTTATGGTTTTATATAAGGAGAGAACTTGTCAAGGAGAAAGCATAGCACAAAGAGATCAACTCAATATTAGATAATAAATCAGTTTGTGAATTTAGACAACTCTCATGCCTAATTTTATTTTATTTTTTGCATTTCATTTATACTATGATAATACACTTTGATCGGTCCAAATTTATAAAAATATTTAATAGTAATTCCATCCTTTGTAAACTCAAATGCAAACTTGATATCATGTTTGCTCAATTGTATTATTGAACATTTGCACTCACTAATGTTCACCATGCAAGAAAAACAATTTGAGAGCACCAAGAACTACACAATACCCCTAATACAAGGTCTGAGGGAACCAAAATTAAAAAAAAAAAAGCTCTCAAAATAACAAAAGTAATATGATCAGACCATCTAAATTCAAAATACTTACATATTAGTGTAGCAAAATAGTGACATTTTATAATTATACCATCACCAAGATAGTTGATATGCATCACTGTAATGTGTCATGGGCCAATAGCTCTCTAATCGAAACCATGCAATGCATGATACCAACTCTTGGCCAACATGGTTGCCTTCCAATATATTCGAGCCAAACTTGGGTAGATATTTGAGGTATTGAGGATATTGTCACCCATACAATCAAATCCCATGCATAACATGTCCACAAGCCAACATGAGTATGTAGTTGAAGCATTAACACATACCAAGTCTCAAAGAACATACTACACAAGAAGCTTCTAATGTATATTGAGAATGGACTTTTAAAAATAAAGAGAAGGACAACTCCATTTTATTAATATATGCCTTATTACATAGTTTTGAGTGTGTAGGGGGAGTATCTCTAAGCTCCACACTCTGATCCCTTGCCCAAGTCACAATGCTTACCAGGTCACTGACTCGCCCTCTTAAAGAGCATTCTAAGCAAAAGTTCTATTGACAGGATTAGACATACTTTTTTTGAATTGACATAAGGACTTTTTTTTCGAGCTCCTAAGGGTTCTAATATGCCATCTCATATGGACGCAAAGATAAAAATGCAAGGATCACAACTACGTATTTTTCTACTCGTATTGGACAAATAATCGATGCTGAAAAAACACAAATATCCTAAAAACAGGAAAAATAATCTACAAGTGCATTTGTTCCCAAATTCACACCACAAGGCCTCCTTGTCATGCTTGAATTTATGCCAAGTTTAATCCAAAACCGAGCTCGTTTGCCTATCAAATTGGTTAACAAGGCCGACTTCTGACATTCTCCCCTACTTCAAATGTCAATGTCCTCAATAATGCCACAATTTGACATAGCTTCTAGGAAGGTTTCTCCTTTCAAGAACTAGCTTCTCAAATCTTCATATGGGTCTTCAGCCTGCTCCACTCGAACTATTTCCTCGGCCCCTCTACTTGTCTATTTGAGCTAACATTATTTGAGAGGCTTTGATGAATGGCACCCTCAACTTGACATAATTTTTAGGATTGTCATCAATTTCCTACTCCTTAACTCCTCCCCAGACTTCCTCTTAGCTTTGTCTCCTTGAACTTGCACCATTGCACATTTGCTTTCCTTCCTCAACTTTGGGTAGTTGCCTCCGTAACTTCAGTGTCTTCGACAATGCTACTTTTGTAGACTTTGTATTCTACCTCTATAGACTCAACTTCATTGTCTCGAAACAAACTCATGTGTCACTATCTCTATAGCTCTCCTAGCTCTATTGCTTTTGTAACTTCACCTATCCCATGGCCTTTGTAGTATTTAGGTTGTTACCTCTGTAACTTGTGCTTACCTTACTACCTTTGCAACTTGCAGCACACTGTCCCTGCATAACTCTTGATTCTGCTCACTATCTTTGCACAACTCTCGATTCCTCTCACTAACTTTTTAGTTCTTAATTCAACTCATTATCTTCGCACAGATCTCGATTTAACTTGCTACCTATGTAGCTTTCAATTTGACTTGTTACCTTCGTAGCATAAGTGTGTGCTACCTCTATAGCATTTGCCATTGCTTGGTATTTTGGATCTCTATTGATAGATAGCCCCACATCCAATATCCTATACCATTGATGTGAGAGATTCAAGTCTCATATCTTGTTCTAGCACAAGTGCTATACGTTGCTTACAAAACATGGCCTGCTCACAAGTCCCATGCCTTGCTTATAAGTCGGCTCACATTGGGTTTGATCAATCCACTATACTTCCATTATGCAACTTTTACATTCGATTGGATCCTCTTGACCCTCTCTGAATTGACACCTTTATGGTATCATTCAACCATCATAGTTTATTCGAAGTTGATACAACCTAGCACCATGGTCCTCATAACCCCTTGTAGGTTTGCACCTTTAAGTACTATCTCCTCGAAGTTGATATTAGCTTGTCTTTTACAATTGTTATAGCTGCTCACTGGTATCGTTGCCCTTATACCAAATTCTTTAATAATCAATACCTTCTCTCTTGGCATTTCTTGAGCAACATTTCTCATTTGAAGACCCCTTCTTCAAGTGCATCCTCATGATGACTCCCCCACATCAATGGCTTTGATGGGGGGTTGAGTATCTAGCATCCTCTACTTGAGCACGAGTAACACTTTTCCTATTCATTAGCAATTGTGAATCTTATGATCATTACAGCAAAGTTTGTCTTGTGACTATGTACTGCTAGTTTGCTATGCCTTGAGGTCATTGTCATTACTCTATTAAGCAACTATATATCTCTAGCTTACTACGTGTGTATCATTACTATTTGTTATATGACTATGATATGCTAGCTCCCTAGCATCTTATCTCAAATCTTGTGGATTAGTGCTACAACTCACTCCTTGCATCCAGAAATTGTGCACAATAGATCCCTCTTGGATTATCTCATTCCCCTCTGAGTTTACTCCTTCAAGTAAAATTCATGCCCTCTGACACAATTTTGGATTCCTCGAGTAAGAGTGGTCTGCTTAACACATCACAAGAGATGTGCCATCCTCCTCTTACAAGATATGTCTACTGTTTATTGTAGCTAAGCTTTTCCAAGTACAATCATGCTTCGCCCTCTAAGCTTTGTTGATAGCTAATATGCCCGCATGAACATGGTCAAGTTTTCTTTGCAAGGCTAGGGCTTTTCCTGAGGCTTCCTTCTGCTAGATAGGCATTCAATTCACTCACTTTCTTGAATGGTTATGCATTCCCTCAAATGCCTATTATGAATGAGTGCATAATTAATGTCTTGTGTTGTACAATAAGCCCACCAACTTTTACATATGCTTGCACTCAATGCATTATTAGCATTCCCTCGAATGCAATATCTCACACACTAGCCTTCAAATTGCTCTAACCTTTTGCACCATTTTTGGTCAAGTCCTTAATAACATTTCTTCACTATTTCCTACGAGTGTTGGCTTGACTCATAAGCTCCATATGCTTTTGACAAGCCAATTCTACCCCAATCATGCCCACCTGATCTGCTCTCTCTAGCAAAACCAAGCTCTGATACCAATTTTCATGGCTAGCAGCTCTCTAATCAAAATCGTGTAGTGCAAGATGCAAAGTCTTAGCTAACATGCATACCTTCCAATAAATTCGAGCCATACTTGGATAGATATTCTGGGCATTGAGGATTTTATTGCTCATACAACTAAATCCCATTTGCAACATGTTTGCAAGCCAACATGAGCATGTAATTGAAGCATTAGCATATACCAAGTCTTAAAGAATATGCTACATAAGAAGCCTCTAATGCATATCAAGAAGGGACTTTTTAAAAATAAGGAGAGGGACAACTCCATTTTATTAATATACACCTCATTACATAGCTTTGAGTATGTAGGGAGAGTATCTTTAAGATCTATACTCTGATCCCTAGCCTGTGTCACAGTGCCTACTAGGTTACTGACTCGCCCCCCTTAAAGAGTATTCTAAGCAAAAGTCCTATTCACAGGAGTAGACATACTTTTTTCTAGTTGACATAAAGACTTTTCTCCTAGCTCCTACGGGTTCTAATGTGCCATCTCATATGGACACAAAGATAAATATGCAAGGATCACAACCATGTACTTTTCTACCTATACTGGACAAACGATTAATGCTAAAAAGATATAAATACCCTAAAAAAGGAAAAATTTGGAAAAATAATCTACAAGTGCATTTGCTCCCAAATTCATACCATAAGGCCTCCTCATCATGCTTATTTTTTATGCCAAGTTTTGTCCAAAGCCAAGCACGTTTGCCTATCGATTTGGTTCATAAGATTGACTTGTGACATTTTCCCTCACTTCAAATGTCAATGCCCTCATTGACACCTCAATCTGACATAGCTTCCATGAAGGTTTCTCCTTTCAAGTGCTAGCTTCTTAAATCTTTATGTGGGTATTCAATCTGCTCTACTTGAACTACTTCCTTGACCACTTTGTTTGTCTCTTTGAGCTAACACCCTTAACCTGACATAGCTTTCAAGATTGTTATCAATCTACTACTCCTTAGCTCCTCCCTTGACTTCCTCTCGGCTTTGTCTCCTTGAACTTGTATCATTGCACATTTGCTTTCCCTCCCCAACTTTAGGTAATTGCCTTCATAACTTCAGTGTCTTTGATGATGTTGCCTCTGTAGACTTTGTACTCTACCTTTATAGACTCAACTTTTTTGTCCCAACACAAGCTCATTTGTCACTATCTCTATAGCTCTTCTAGCTCTATTGCTTCTGCAACTTCACCTATCCCACTACCTTTGAAGTATTTGGGTTGTTACCTCTGTAACTTATGCTTGTCTCACTACCTTTGTAGCTTACAACACACTGTCCCTGCACAACTCTTGATTCGACTCACTGTCTCTGCACAGCTCTTGATTCCTCTCACTACCTCTGTAGTTCTCAATTCAATTTGCTATCTTCACATAGCTCTCAATTCAACTCACTACCATGTAGTTCTTAATTTAACTTGCTACATTTATAGCATAAGTGTGTGCTACCTCCATCACATTTGTACCTACTTTGTATTTTGGATCTCTATTGATAGATATCCTTACATCCAATGTCCAATGCCACCGATGTGAGAGATGCAGGTCTCATATCTTATCCGAGCACAAGTCCCATACCTTGCTCATAAAATATCGCCTATTTACAAGTCTCATACCTTGCTTACAAGTTTGCTTATTTGGGCTCAATCAATCCACTATACTTCCACTATATAACTTTTACACTTGATTGAATCCTCTTGAGCCTCTTTGAATTGACACCTTCATGGTATCATTCAACCATTACTGTCTATTCAGAGTTGATGCAACCTAGCAGCATGGTCCTCATGACCCCTCCTAGGCTTGTATGCTCAAGAACTATCTCCTTGAAGATGATATTGGGTCATCTCCCATGACTCTCATAGCCACTCATTAGTATCATTGCCCTTATAGAAAATTCTTTGATGCTTAGTGCCCTTTTTCTTGGCATTTCTCGAGGGACATTCCTGATCTAAAGACTCCTTCTTCGAGCGCATCCTCATAATGGCTCCCCTACATCAATGGCTTTGATAGGGGCTGAGCATTGTGCATCCTCCACTCGAGCTCAAGTTCCATTTTGCCTGTGCACTAGTAATTGTGAATCTCATGATCATTGCCATAAAGTCTATCTTGCAACCATGCAGTGCTAGTCCACTACACCTCAAGGTCATTACTATTACTCCATTAAACAACTATGTAGCTCTAGCTCACTACGTGGGTATCATTGCCGCTTGTTATGTGACTATGATGTGCTAGCTCCTCAGCATCTTATCTCAAATCTTATGGATTAGCACTGCAACTTGCTCCTTGCATCCATAGATTGTCCACAATGGATCCTTCCTGAATCTTCTCATTCCCCCTCGGGTTTACTCCTCCAAGTTAAACTCAAGCCTTCTGACATGATTTTGGACTCCTTGAGTAAGAGTAGTTTGCTCAATGCATCATAAGAGATGTGCCATCCTCTATCTTGCAGGATATGTCTACTATCTATTATGGACACACTTTCTCAAGCATAGTCATGCTTCATCCTCTAGGCTTCCCCGATAGCTAATATGTCCCTCATGAACATGGTCAAGCTTTCTTTGTAAGACCAAGACTTCTCCTGGGGCTTCTTTCCACTAGATAGGCCATTAATTCACTTACTCTCTCGAGTGGTTGTGCATTTCCTTGAATGCCTACTATGGATGAGTGCATAATTAATGTCCCATGCTATGCAGCCAGTCTATTAACTTCTGCACACGCTTGCACTTAATGCACTATTATTGTTTCCTCAAATGCAATATCTTGCACACTAGCCATCGAATTGCTCCAAACTTGTGCATTCCTCTCGATCAAGTCCTTAGCAGCATTTCTTTACTATTTCCCATGAGCATTGGCTTGACTCACAAGCTCCATATGCTTTTCACAAAATGATTCTACCCCAATCATGGCCCACTCAATTTTCTCTCTCTAGCACAACCAAGCTCTGATACCAACTCTCACAGGTCAATAACTCTCTAGCTGAAACTGTGCGGCACATGATGCCAACTCTTGGACAACATGCTAGCCTTCTAATAAATTCGAGCCATACTTGGATAGATATTTGGGGCATTGAGGATTTTGTCATCCATACAACCAAAATCCCATACGCAACATGTCTAGAACCCAACCTAAGTGTGTAGTCGAAGCATTAGTGCATATCGAGTCTCAAAGAATGTGTTACACAAGAAATGCATATCGAGATGGGACTTTTTAAAATTAAGAAGAGGGACAACTTCATTTTATTAATATATGCCTCATTACATAGTTTTGAGTGTGTAGGGTGAGTATCTTTAAGCTTTGTATTCTAATTCTTAACCCGAGTCACAGTACCCACCAAGTCACCGACTCGTTCCTTTTAAAAAGCATTCTAAGCAAAAGCCCTATCTGTAAGAGTAGACACACTTTTTTCATGTTGCTATAAGGACTTTTCTCTTAACTCCAAAGAGTTCTAATAAGCTATCTCATATAGATGCAAAGATAAAAATGCAAGGATCACAACTACGTATTTTTCTACTCGTATTGGACAAATAATCGATGCTGAAAGACACAAATAGCCCCCAAATGGGAAAAATTCAGAAAAATAAGTATGAGTGCATTTGTTCCCACATTCTCACTACAAGGCCCCCTTGTCATGCTTTGATTTTTATGCCAAGTTTTATCCAAAACCAAACATGTTTACCTGTCAAATTGATTCACAAGATCAATTTGTGACACAATGACAAGTTACTAAAAAATATAGATAACATTGATAACAATCAGTTGAAACAAGTCAGTGCAAGAGTAGAATGAACCCTACTTTAAACTGGACAAGTACTCTAATGGGATAACAAAATGAGGGAGAGTTACACCAATTATGATCATAAGTTATCGGGGTTAAGTTGCACCTTTATCCATCTTATCTTGAAAATTCATTAACATATATCTGTTCTTGAGGCTTAGTACTTATTATCATAGATCTGTTGTCCCAAGAATATTATTCACTATTGGTTCTTTGCTGGTACATAAAGATGATATAATGCTGTATAATTTTCGAAATCTCATTCAAAATACAAACTGAAATGGATTTCACTACAAGGTGCTACAAATTTCGAAGACAATCTAAAGGGTACAAGAATTATTAGCCCCAGGTAACTCTCGTAACAATCAAATAATGGAAGAGTTTCAAAGGAAGGAACTAGGAAAAGGAGGAGGAGTTAGCACCACAAAGACAATATCCTACCCTCATTTGACTGGAATCCACAGTTGAGATGCTCCACGATTACGATGTCACCGTTTCCATTGTCTTCAAGCTTCAGCGTTTCATGTTTTAGCAACAACAATCTCAATGTTTGGAAAAAAAGAAGACATACAGAAATGGAGTGAAATTTGTGCTCAAAACAAAGAGAAAAGGTCACGTAAAACTCACGTGCTTGCTTGCCATTTCTCCTAACGAGAAAATTAGCGTTTTTAGCTTTTACAAAAATCCAGGAAATTATTTGTAGGCTTTGAAAGTTCAGATTGTTATGTGTCATAAGAAATTTTTTTAGTGGGTTAAATTGTATTTTATCCAAAATGATAAGACTTCGTATTAGTATGGTTTTTCTAATACACATCGAGTAAAATTGTAAACATTTTTTCAATCTTTAATTGTTGTTCTTACATTAACGATTATTATTAAAATTATAATGTCAATTGGTTAGTAATATGTATATAATTTTGATTTCCGTAAAATAAGAATATGCAAAAAAAAAAAAATCATCCGTTTCATATCTAAAATTGTTTTGCATGTCAAGCCACGTCTAAATTGTTCCGCTCTTTACCCGTTTGTGATCAGTGTGTTGCATTCTTTTATTAACATGTATGGGGTCTGCGCTAATTAGCACCGACCTCGTATAAAAAAATCTCAATATTAGATAGGAGTAGAAATTTTTCTTATGCCTTCGCAGGTCACTCCTATTTCAGCCATTCACTACCATTTTTATCTTTGTTTATTTTAGTAATTTAATAGAAAATTTTCTTTTTCCTTTAATCAAATGCATACAACAATGCTGAAAGTATTTTTAAAATACTTTGGCAAAATATTGGTTCTTATATTGGAGAGTAATTTTTATAAATCAATTCACATAAAAAGTATTTTTAGGAACTATAATTTTACATAATGATCAAACGCACTCTATGAAAACAAAGATTCCTTAGAAAGGTTAAAGTTTCTATTATCTATTAGAGCGCCAACTTTACTTGCAACTATTGGTTTGATGGAAGATATTTATAATCCTATCAGAATATTTTAAAAATCAGTATTATTATTTATTATTTTTAAAAAGTCAAAAAAATTATTTTCTTAAATTTAAAATCTATTTAATCATGATATTAAAATAATTGATTTATCAATTATAATTAAAAAATATTAAAATTTTGGTATTACAGTAAATAAAATAAGAAATATTTCTAAATTAATGTGATGTGATACATATTGTTCACAACGTGAAACATATTTTTATGTCATCACCGTAATTGTCGTTATGAATTGAAATTGCCTCTGCCTCGCTTGGATACACGGATTTCCTTGTTTGCTGATAATTTGTTATCTTCTACCATAAAATGATAGAAGCTGCTAGGAGGTAGAGATAAAATATATGACTAATAAGTTATTAGGTTATTTAGATAGACTATAATACTAGAGATAAGATATAAGTTTGGATAAATCAATAAGTTATTGAATTTTATTAAAATTGTACCTCTTTTATAGGCTCTATATAAATAAAGGAGTGAGGTTAAGTCTTTCAATATAATTCAGTAATCTTATTTATTCAGTTGTATTATTTGTGTTCTCTCCAAACTCTTTCTAGTCTCTCTGTCTACTTCTCCTTCCTAAAACCCTAAATATTTTCTCAATATGATATCAGATTGGTATCATCTGCCTTAAGATCTTGTGGATTATACCACTTCCAGCAACCTTAGAAAGGTTAAAGTGTTGATGTAGAATTTAGGTTTAGTTTTGTTTTTTGTTATTGAGTTATTTGATTTTGTAAAAAAAAAAGGGAAAAATTTTAGTTGCTATAGATTTTTAACTTCATTTATTTTTCATCGTTTTTATTAATTCAATTTTGGTGAAAGAAGGGAAGAAAAAAAAGATTTATTTAGTTTTGGTGATTATTTGTTTCAGTTATTATTTATTAAACAAAAACAAATGGAGAAGTAGGAATTAAAAGGAAAAAAAAATAGAATGAGGGGTATAGCATGGAGAAGAAAATAGAGGAAAAGTGAGAAAAAATATTCTTGAGTTAGAAGTTGGGTTTTAACTGCAACTTAAGGAATGTTTGGTGGTCGCGATACTTTCCAACAAATGCAGTGACCCAACAGACTGGAAACAGAGATTCCTTTCTGGTGTGACATTTTTAGGTAGCTTTGGTTTAGTGTTTTCTGATGTGTTGACAATGAAATTTGTTACAGTCCTCTAGAGTTTTTGTTTTGAAAGTGACCTAGAGAGCTGTTGTATTTGTTGAAGGCTAGTTGGTATAGTTCTGGCAGTGTCCACATTGGCGATGACCAACAGTGCTACATCAATTTTCGGTTCATCCTTTTTGTTAGTTTTCTTTTCTTTTCTTTTCTTTTCTACAAATTCTCTAGCTAGATTTTGTGATATTAGGTGTTAGAAGTTTGGCGTTGGTAAGCGCTATTGGTCTTATCTTTTCCAACAAAGTTTGTCGACAATGGTGGGTTTTTTTATGAATATAGTAGTTGACAATAGGCTGCAGTGACTTGAGATCCTTAGGGATTTGAATTAGACTTTGATTGTTGTTTTTGGTTTGTCTTCCAACATCTTTTTTTAGGATTTTGGCTGAATCTTTCTTAGATTGTGATTAAGTGATTTTAGATGAATTTCATCTAGACCCATTGGTTGTCTGATGCAATTTGGTGAAGTAGGTGTAGAAGGATAGATACACAGAGATTTCTGGTGAAAATCAAGGATAAGATGAGTTGGTACTGAGTAAAACAAGTTAGTAAGGAATTATCATTAAGTCACAAAATGCCAACATTGAGTTATTATTCAGTCAAGATGAGTTATGACCGAGTTTGGTTAAGTTACTTCCAAGTTGGGCAAGGTACTACTGAGTCTAGGTTTGATTAGTTCCTATTTGGCTGTTCGGGTTGATTTGATCTTGTTTAGTGCTTGATTTGACTCATTTAGTGCTGGACTAATGCTTTTGAAGCTTGATTTGAGCCTATTAAGGAACTTCTATTTAGATGATTGCTGTGTTTTAGTTGATCTTGTTGATTGTTGGTGATGTTTACTGGATGTGAGAATTTGAATTGAATCAGTGTTGTTGTTTGGTGGTATGGGAGTGACCTTTGCTCCAATTTACATAATTTCATTGTTGTTTATTGCAATTATTCTTTGGTCCACTAGTGTTTTGTTTTGGGCTAGTGGAAATTGATTTGGTGAGATGCTATAAGAAGTAATTTTTCTGGCAATGTTCTAGTGGCAATGGTTTCAATGTCAGAAAAATGTTGAGTGTTGCTCTAAGTCTTGCAACTTTGTTGCAGGTAAAGTTATGTTGTTATGTGTTTGGCAAATTTTAGTATTTCATGTGATTTGGATAACTGTTTAGTGAATTTTGGCGCCTTCAAGTGATTTGGAAGACTGTTTGGAGAAATTTAGTCCCTTCATGTGTTTTGAAGGACTGTTTGGCGAATTTTCATCTTTTATATGATTTGGAGCACTATTTGATTTGACTTATATTTACACAGGTTTAATTTGATGAGGTTATCCTTAATATGAAACATTTGCACCACTAATTTGGTTATGTGACTTGCTTTAATGTCTTGGAATTAGCTTCAATGAATACAACTTGGGAGCAACATGATTTGTCATAACATTGGTGGTTTTGGCATAAATCCAACCATAGGTGTTGGTGTTTTTGGCTTGGAAGTTAAGGGAACAGCTCAATGAAAGTTAGTAGAAGATTTCTGAAAGTTGTGTAACAATTGGAAGAAGGTCGAGAGATTAACCAAGGGTAGGTGACTAAAGACTCCTAGGACACTACAAGAATTTCGCAAAATTCCAACGGAACATATATATTGGAATTCCACCTAAATTTCGTTGGAATTGGCAATTCTAATGGAAATTCCAACGGATATCATCCGTTGGAAAACCCCTCATTGGAATTTCAAACTCCAACGGATTTACTATTTCAATGAAAATTCCAACGGACATAGCCTGTTAGAATATCAATTGGGGATATTACTCCAATGACTTATTCCAATGGAATTTTCGACAGATTTAGTCCATTAGAAATTCTATTGACTATTCCAACAGATTTCGTCCGTTGGAACCCTTTTTAAACTGATTTATTTTTATTTTTTCATAGTTTAAAAAATTTTCAATTGGTCAATATCCGTTGGAAGTTTCGTTGAAAACGAAAAAAATTTCAATAATTTTATTTTATTTTATATATTACCCAATTTAATAAAAAAGAACAACAAACAAAAAAAATTACTGTAAACAATAAATAATATCCAATATAAAATAATGTATATAATAAATAATATAAAAAATATAAATGTAACAATATGAATAATAACAAGTAATATAAATATAAGAACAATCAGTCATCCCCTAAGGCATTGTCAGCATCATCTGCATCCTACTCCTCATCCTGATCAACGGTAGGGGTTGGAACCGAAGGAGTATGGGAGGAATGCGGAGGTGCGGAAGCATACTGGCCAGTCATGGAACTGACCTGCTGCTTAATTGTAGTCATCTTACTCATCAGAAAAGAGACAGCCTAAGAGACGACCTGCTGAGACTTCAACACCTGGGCCTCATCTGCCTGATACGATCCGGCAACTGAGAGTTGGTCAAAGAGTCATGCTGGGGGGTAGATGTCTGTGAACCAGACGCGGACCCACGGCCAAAGGGTGCATAGTGGGCCACCGCTGATCTAAAGCCAAATGCCCTGCCCTTTTTATTTTTTCCACCAGTAGCTTGGAAAAATTATAGGGACTCGTCCACAGATGAATCTTCTGAGGCTGCTTGGGACTGCTCCAATAATCTCTCAAAAGAGGCCTGCATATGATTTTCAAACCAGAAAAAAATTAACAAAGTTTATTTCCAAAGAAAAAGAATCAAATTAAATTTTAATAAGAATATAATTATTTATGTTTTGATTAGAA
>JANHAO010006447.1:0-21355 GCA_026873985.1 Saraca asoca
CTGGGATGCCATCTTCACATGCTCAATCCATCTTCTTTACTGTCGTGTTCACTATTTTGTCAAGTAATTTATCCTATCTTCTCTTGATATTTAAATGACTAGCAAAAGGATATTGTTGATAATTGTTAGTTTTGTGATATTTGTATGTCTATAGATATTGCATTCAGCATTTACTAGTAGCTAGATAAAAGGAAACTCATATAAGTTAACTTAATTCTGATAGATAATACAAGACTGTGCAGTACCTGCTCTCCTTTTTTAGCATTTGCTTCCTGTTGTGGCTGTTTGAAACACATATCTTGGTGGGATGATATTTATTATCTGCTTCCCAATGTGTATCTTTCCATTATCCCAGTTTCCTTTCAAATGCTATGAATAAGAAAATATCTGCCAATGTATTTATCTGGAAAATTGCAATGGTGTCAGAATGTCTCTTTCCTACTTTATTGGAGTGCTGCTTTCAGAGTATACTTTGTTCGTTCTTTTACCATGATGCATGATGGCCGCAATACAGAAATTTATTTGCTTCTCTTATCATGCTGCAGGTGTAGAATGGCTAGGGTTAAATGAAGTCACCATTATCATCAGTGCACTGGCCTTGGCAATTGGCTCTTATTTTGTAAGTTTATATTGTTGCCTATCTAGTCAAACTCAAATGGCATAGCCTTCAGTTTTTTCCTTTTTTTCCAGTGAAGCCTAAACATGATACCGGTTTCCTAGTTGATTGCATCTGTGCACTGCATAGATCACCTGGCATAGTTGTGCAAGTTGTTTTAGTAAACTGTTACATAAATAGCTTTCTTGTTTCATGCCTTCTGTATAGTAGCAAATATTTATAAGGAATAAGCTGTTGATGCTGATTTTGTGTTTGCAGACATACCTGCGAGTGTCACAGCAACTTCATACGGTTAGCCAAGTGGTTGTCGGTGCTATAATTGGGTCGATATTCTCAATGTCATGGTATTGGTCATGGAATGCTTTTATGCAGGATGCATTTGCATCCTCTTTGTGGGTTAGAATACTTGTTGTTTTGGGGGGTTTTGGAATTTGTCTTGGTTTTCTTGTACACGTAGTTCGCTATTGGCTTAAAGAAGAATAGGAGCTTAACATATTTGTTATGAGGTTATACTGTTTGGTTGGCGAATGTCATTTCAATTCATTTTTATTTCTTTCAATTGAAGTCTCATTGAAGGAGTCTTTGACACTACGACTGTTAGCTTATGCTGGTATGAAGCACAAAGGATGACTTTTGGTGTTAATAAGCAAACATGCCCACAAACTCAAGAAACTTCAATTTTAGATGTTCATGATATACGAATTCCATCCTATTTCCATGTTTACACCATATGCAAAACTTAATAAAAAGAAGGTATCCTTTTATCATTTTTTCTTTCAAATTTGTATTGGTATCTTAGTTCGGATTTTGCTTCCATACACAATGTCTCTTTTACATGTTTTTATCTAAACTAGCAACTTTTGTTAAAATTTAACACTTCTTCCAATTCCTTGATAAAATATTACAATTTTATACAAATTTATATGTAACAAATATAAAAAAAATTACAATTTCACTAATCAAAGTTACAACACAGAGTTTTAAAATATTTATAATTTGTTATAAAAAAAAATTGTAACTTTGAAATCTTCCTGAAGAGAAGACAAAATAACTAATTAAAAGTGATATATTTATATTTTCGTAGTTTCTCATAAGATATCAATGTAACTTGCACATTATTTTAAACTCCATGCCATTTTCAACATCAGAGTAGTATATATAATTTATATATCTTGTTATGCAGAAGTACATGACACAGAACAAAAACATTATTAGCTTTTGGGGCATTTTTGCCCTAAGAAGCTTGAACCATGAAAAAAACTCAATGGTGAATATATAGTAACTCTCCTGGATGAAATAACCATTCATCTCTAGGAGAGAAACCGGTCTACAAAATCTTGCATCAAAAAACTCTTGCAACACAGAAGAAGATTAATTAGACATGGCTCACTTAGGCAAAGAAACAAAGCAATCTTCAGTTCCCAATGTGCCCACCTCTGTTTCTTCCAATTCTTCCATTGGCCCTTGCCCTCTTTGCTCTCCGAATATTCCTCATTCTGGCAAAAATCTTTCGGATTTGGTGCAGCTTGTGAGACTGCTGAGCAATGACATTTGCTGTGGAGGAACTCTGGCCTAACATTATGCCATAACCATCTTGGAAAGACTCCATCCCTTCAGTAAGAAGCTGCCAGAATAGAGCTCCGCCTGCCGGTCCGCCTCTTTTAGCAGATGAGTAGATCTTGTAGTACACGGTATTGAAAAGCTGATCTCTCTGGAAAGTGTTGTAACCTGGATCTTTCCATGATTTTCCGAATTCTGCTACAATAATTGGCTTCCTAAGAGCATATCGTGCATCTAAGAAGTGAGCACTAAGCCAGTTATTCACAAATGAAAGCTGAGCTTGGTCATTTGAGCTAGATACCCTGTTTCCAGGAGGAACATATATGCTAATCAATCAAATAATCTAAGTGAAGTGAAGATATCACCGAACGTTCACCGTCAAGAAAAGTGGACTTAAAAAATTCTACCAAACTTTATTTCATTCTATGCTTAACGGAATCACACAACAATTTTTCTCAAAAGTATCTTGGAGTGTATCAAAGTTTCATTAAGCCATTTTTATCAGCATTCACATATGAAGATGAAGTAACAAACTGTATATGCATGAATAGATGAATTGTATTCATTTATATCTGAAGATTGTGAGATTGAATTTGAGAATGTCATGAAGCATATTTAGTTACCATTGATCAGCATAGCAGTGGACTGTTGCAAAATCAACGCCGGGAATCCGGTTATTTGCAATGAAGTCTGTCCCTATATTCAAACCAGGATTCATTCTCTTTCTTTGTGGAGTTGATTGTCCATAAAATCCTTCTAAACCAGCCTCCAATAAGTGATTTCTGTCTATGGACTTCACAAAGGAAGCCATTTCAGCTATCCAACCCTATAATACAACGTAAGAGTCAGTTATTGACAAAAGCCTTAATAGGAAACAAAACCATGGGAACTTAGAACAGAAGATTTTCTTCCTTGAATAATTAATATTTTTTACTCAGATTTGAGTCGAAGACTACAAAAGATTAAGGATAAAGAAAAAGCTAAAGGTGGAAAGTAAGGAAGGAGGATAAAAGAAATAGAAAAAGAGTCTAAGAAAAGAAAGTGAAGATATTTGACCTGAATTGTCCTTCCTGAAGGATCTGAACTGCATCTAGGCTCATTCATAAGCTCCCAGGCCATAATTGTTGGGTCATCTTTGTAATGAATACCATTGAAACTGTTGAATCTGTTAAGAACAGTCTGGAAAATTTATAATGAATCAGAACTTCAAATTGCATCTCCTAAAAGAGGCACAATTACCCTGCACCACTAAACAAATGGCAGCACTTATCTTATAACTTTCTGGAAAAAAAAATGCATACGAGTAAATATAGAAACAACAAATTCCATCCTTTCTTCTCCAAAAATTGTGGAAGATGGAAAAAAAACTTTGAGGTGAAAGCAAGCTAGTTTGGTTACCAAGAAAATCCTGTCATTTGCATAAATTAACAAGCAAAGATTTCAAATAAATAAATAAATTTACATACTTTTATATGGTTCTTATAGTAGCCTTTAACAACAGGGCTCCTGAAGAAATCATCATCCGATGTAAGGTACTGCCCTTTACTTCTAGCCCAGTTTACATACTGCTTCTTCCCTCCAAAACTGTCATAGTTGTTCACCAAGCTCAGTATAAGCTTTATCCCGTGCTTCCTGGCCTCAGATATAACAAAATCTAGTCCCTTCACACATTTCAATTGAAACAACATCAGACAATGAAAGAAAAAGTTATACCACACAAAGTCATAAACTTCAAGAATTTTCCTTCCAAAGGTTTTAAGAATACTATGAGATATTATATGATACCTTAAACATCTGCTCATTATAGAAGCCAGGAGAGAACTGTAAGGGCCTGTAACCACCATCACTGAATGCCCAAGTCCTAGCAATAGTAAGACCATGGCTGGTTGCTTCCTTAAAAGCGGCTGAGATTTTGAATCTCTGAGATGGGTCAGAAGCTGTATACATTAGCCAATAGGCATTGAACCCATTTGCATAGAAGGGGTTTCCATTCAACAGGAAATGGATGCCTCTGGTTCTGATAAAACCATCTCCAGAAGCTTCCAGAAGGACATTGAAGTTTTGGTGATGGAGCAAAATGGCCAGAAGAAGAGAAAGAGTGAAGTACTTCATCTCTGGTTGTATCTGTCTCGCTCACTGTCAATTTGGGAGGAGGTATGCGTGTTATGTTTTTGCCGTTTAAATGGTTGGCATGGAGATAATAGCAAAAGCAAAGAGTACGGCTGTTAGAGGCTTCGAGCAGTTTCAGAACCCATGACAATGAAGTTTGTCCTTCTTACAACTGCAAAATTATGTATTTTTATTAATAAATTCAATTAATATTTCTCTACTATTGCCGACATATTACATAAGTGTAATAATAAAGCAAGATCTCCTACACTTTTAAATGCTAGTTTTCATGGTGGAAAACAACTTTTTGACATTCTGTTTTCAAACTCACTTTAAATTAAATTTATATGTTTAGTATGAACAAGATTAAGAAAATAGTATAGAAAAATCATAAAGTAAAAGTAACCAAGTTTCAACTTTTCCTATGACCAAAAGGAAAAGTGTTGGTGAAGAGGAAATGAGAGTTAGTTCTTTCTCCGCTGTTTTAGGTGAAACTGTAATGCAACCGACAGTGTAAGCAAAAGAACAAATCCAAAGTACTCTCCAATGGGGGTAACTAAGAAGTGAAGCAACTTGGTTTAAGGCAGCAGCAGCATTGGATTCGAATTACAAACCAGAAAAGCTTAGGTAATAGGTATTTGTCACTATTTGCAAGGTTAGTTGATAGAGAATAGTTCTTCCACCTCCACTAACAAAAGAGAATGGTATGCTTGAAGATATTTTTTCCAAAATTAATTATAAGATTTTAAGGACTTGAGTATTGAAGTGAAAATGATGGGTTTGGTTAATTAGCATACATACAAATGCTCTGCTTCCTTGATTGGACTGTAATGTAATATCCATCCAATCCACCATGTGGCATTAACTCGTGAAATAGAGTTGGACCCATCACCCTGTTTTGCATCCATTCAAGTAATGTCCATAATATCCTTTGCATACAATCCTTCCAGTAATGTAGCAGTGACCATTCAGCAGGCCAAGACTACCATGCCTTAAGTGAAAATTCAAGGTATGGATGCCTTAACTTTGTGTCCCGCACTCCCGCTCCACTTTCTTGATGCAGTAATCACGGTTCATATGGTTGAGACTGCAATAAATTGGCGCCATCAGCGGACCTAACACACTTTTACGACGTATCTCCAAGCAATTGTCCTTGTCTTATTTTCTACCAAAACCAATTAATTCCTTTGCTAAATCATACCCTTTTTTATATTGGTACTGAGAAAGTTTAAACTTACCCTAAAAGTTACAAATTAATTGTGCCTTGCACAAGCTTATCACTAGTATTTATAAAATTAACAAAAAAAATTGATACAATTTTAATTCAGCTCATTCTCTAATCTACACTCATTTTGAATCAATTTTGTGAACAAGCACAAACAGAAAACCGACAATGTTTCGTAATCACAACTTATTTTTATTATTTTCCACGTTCTTGATTTACTGTCCCCTGATGCAGATCCAATTACATTTTCCTTGTTAGGCAGTTTCTTTTGGTGTCCTCTCTAATTCTTCCAATTTACTTCTTCGGAAATCCCAACAAAGTATGGGACAAGACATGAGCCTGAACCTCAAGTGGAAAATGATAGGTCGTTCTCTTTCAAGGGTGGCAAGCTGTGTCGCACTACAGAGCTTGTATTTGACCCCCATAGCCATAGTGATTTAGATATCCTTCATCTTGCCGCCAATTTTCTCTCACCTTCACTTCGATCTGTTCAACAACGAAACAAACATCACTGCCTGCTGAGTCAATATTTTTCCAGCTCAAGATTACTCCAAGCAAATTTGATACTACCACTTGAATCTCGGAATTTACAAAGGAAGGAGCAAGATGAGGTGCAATTTAATAAAGTTGATATAAAAATAAAGATAGATATTAGTTGCACATACATCTATTCACAACTACACACAGCTAATCTCAATTGTTTCAGAATAAATGAGGTTAACTTAACTCAAATTGTGTCAAGTATACAGTTGTACATGAAGCAAGTGTAAGCAGCACTACTAAAAATGAAATGGTAAAAGTGGAAACCTCAAGATAAACTTTCTTCTGCAGGAAATCTTCAATGTCAAGACGGGCAGCTGTTGCAAGCACTTTCAAAGCCTTCCCTTCCTGCACACAAAACAAGTAATTGGGTTACTTTATTTTTATTCAAAAGATAAAAGATTGTCCAAAAAAAGAGGCGGAGGCATGCTGAGGCACCATTTAATATTTGATTTATGAACAGGAAATATCAACTAAGAGAACTTGACAAATGATTAGTTGAAGTCACTTAAAAGTAATAACATACTCTTCCAATAAGAATTATCTTCTGTGAGTTTTTCTCGACAACTATCTCCACTTGTATGAAGTCTTTTGCATTAGGCCGAGCCTTGTAGCTTACAACATTCACCTGCAAATTTGAAATATGAAATTAGTGATACATAAATTTCCAGAAAAAGATAATAAAAAAGGGATAAAATCAATGTTTTTTTTTTTTTTTCCTTTCATTTCTTGCTGTTGTAGACTCCCCTCTTTTTATTGGGTTTGGAGGGCAGGGGGTACAAGGTCGCTATATCACAAATAAATGATAAAATTTCTCAGATTACCTGACATGCATAGGGAATTTCATTTCGATACTGCATAAAAATTTTTTCTCTCACAATTTCGCCCACAAAAAATCTTTCTGGGTGCTCACTGACGATGTCCTGTGAATTCATGAATAACATTAAGGCAAGTAATCTGAAGACATAGCGGCAGGAGAAACATTCAGGTTCTTCATATCCCATGAGGTCAATTATCATTGAATTAGAAAGGGGGAGAGTTATTTCTGGCAACAATATTCCCTTTTCCATCAGAAATGAGCCGGTGCATGTATAATTTATCCATAAACAATAATATGATTGTCCAAGTAGAGCCTATATGCAATTTTGATCATCCAAGACTAAAGGTCGTTCCACTGTTGCACATTATCTTTATAACATGAACATATTATAGGTAAAATTGATGAATCAAAATATCTATGATTTCACATTACATAAATAAATTCATGGTTACTTTAATGTAATTCAGCATTAAACTAAGCTAATAGGAACTATTAAACAAGGAACCTCTTAATCTTAGCTATAGAATCAAAATAAATTTACTCTTATTTCATACTCAGGCATGCAACAGCAGGAAAAAAAAAATTGTTCTGTGCCTAATGCTAAAATCAACTCCTTTTTTTTTTTTTCCTCTGAACAGAAACAAAACCAAATAGTAATGGTTGAAATATGGAGAGTTAAATGTGGAAAGCTAAATCAACTTTCAACATGCCTTTGGATAATATGCGGGTCCATTGGGAAGCTTTGAGAGTATCCAGTCCTTCACATCTTGAACCCCATGACCAAATTTAGCACTCACTGGAATAACCTCGTCAACATCAGTAAATTTCTGATACCACTACAAGAAAATGATAAAGTAATCAGCACATAAGAAATTGGAATAGGAATGCCAGTGAATTTACAAGTGTAAATATGAATACCAATTAATGAATTCTAACCTCGAGTTTCTTTGCAATTTCACCAGGTTTAACAAGATCCTTCTTATTTATAACAAGCAGAGTGGGAGGTTTATCTTTGAGGTCTCGTATACCTTCTTCCAACACTTCATCAATCTAGAGATAGAAAAAATGATTTAGCAAAAGGGACAAACATCACAGAGACAATTTTGTAAACTAAGAACCATACTTTTTGAGGCACTTTACATGCATCAACTAGAACTAAAACACAGTCAGCATTAACTGCAGCACTACGAACATTCTTCATCATCATTGAGTCCAACTTGTGCATTTGCTTCTCTAGAACGCCAGGTGTGTCATAAAGTATCATCTGCAAGTGAATCCATGGGTTACAAAAACACACAGATAGAAAAAATATGCAGCTGTAGATCCTCAGATACCACCAAAAAATTTGTACCATTATTACACATTACTAAGGAATTATAATAATTCAATAGACAGTTTTTTCTAAGCAATGCAATGGTAGAACACTGGTATCAGATTTACTTATCAGTCCACTGTTTTCGAACACAAATGGAAGCTAAATCAAATGGAGTAATCACCATGAATAGTGTATAATAACGCATCCATCTACAAAAAAAAAACCATTTGGACATATTCCTTTCTGAAAAGATAATCATCTAATGCCAAAAAAAAAAAAAAGAGAGAGAATCATCTAATACAAGTCTAAGATAAAATCACATCAGTGTGACGAGGCAAGGATTGACCATGATCATGTATTCATGTCATTAAGATCACATCAGAAAAGAATTCCTAGATTTAAATACTCTAACAGATGACCAAATCATCTCATCTTTGAGAAACTCAATCGATTGTCAGCTTGCCACGAGAACTGGAAGAAAATACAAGAATTCTGCATTCTGATAGTGAGTGACAACAAGCCAGCCAGACAAGCCGATCAAATCAAGCATAAGAATTAGCAACCACTAAGATCAAACCTGATAATCTGAGCCAGAACATAAACCAAGAATTCTGTGCCTTGTAGTTTGAGGTTTATGTGTAACTATCGACAACTTCTGTCCGATCATTTGGTTTACTAGTGTACTCTTTCCAACATTTGGCTTCCCAAGTAAAGCCACGTATCCTACATTTTGACTCACTCAAGTTAAACAACTGCAACAGCAGAGACAAAATATAAGCTGACACAAGAAAGCAAACAGAGTTCAAAGCACAAATTATTACAAATTCAGGAGGACTGCCTTGTTGAAGATCCAAAATCATGCTTCCATAATTTTAAAACAATATTGCAAAAGCGACACTTCATACGAAGATAACCTGGCAGATTAGAATCCGAATATGTGAAGGTTAATGTTGCCATTTCTATTTCTACAGTACCTAAATCATTTGACGTTCACCTGTAAACCATCCTACAATTCCCCATGCGATTTATAAGCATAGATGAAAGGATAAAAGGTGTCCGAAACGTTCTTTAAAACATCCAAAGACAATAACTTTCGCACTTTCAGTATCCATTCCACAAAGATTTCACGGTTGAAGCTAAATGGGTGTACCATTCCCAATAGTACATAAGAAGCTTGCTTACAATGTTGCCTTTGAATACACATTAAGTCCACCCACAACAAATTAAACAACTGAGAAACCAAACAAATAAATAATTTCACCGGAAATATAAGAAACAAACCGCTTCGATGATTAGGGTCGGAGCCATAATCAAGCTCCTCTGCTTCATAATCATCTAACAATGCCATGTTCCTGTCGGGTTTCTCATTTAGAGACAAGAAAGACAAGTCATCTTCGAAATACGAGCTGGTTTGCTGTTCCTCTGTTTCTTCATTTCCGCTAAACTCTTGTTCGCTAATCCAAAACTGAGCTTGTTTACCTGCAAATATTTCAAAGCAACGGTTCCTACTTCTACAGCTAAGTTGGGAAGAAAATTCAAGTGGGTTTTGATGGAATAAAGTTCTGCTGGAGAACCCAGCAAAGATGGAGTGATGAAGAAGAGTATGAGCGAGGAATTTTTCCCTGGGAAGAGTAGCAGATACGTGCAAAGGAAGCTCCATAGTGGAAGTTGAATGCAGCTTCATTCACTCTTTTTTTATCCAGAATTTACAGGATAACAATAATACTTCCAAACACGACGTCGTTGTAGTTAGTGGGCTAATGTTTCATTCGGGTAGGCCTTGGTTTACAGAGGCCTCTAAAAACATGTCGCATGTACTTTTTTTTTAATTTTAATTAAATTGAAGACTATTTTAAATTAAAATAAATTCAACAAAAAAAAAATCAATTAACAAGTGGTTTAAATAGTACCAAACATGATCTTAGAACTTTTTATTTAGAAAGGTTCAAAAAATTGGTATCAAATACGAAATAGATCTTCTAGAAAACAAGATTTTTTTTTCCTATAAGCTATTTGTTTTGGAGTTCACATATTATTTAAAGATCAACTTATGGTGTATGCCAAAAACACATCAAGAATTCTTTGCAAACGAAGTGTTAAAATCGTGGGTATGCTGCAAAGGTCGGAAATTCCATTTCCCAACAAGGCTTGGCCTCCATATTGTCAAAAGGAAAAAAAAGCCATAAAAAGGGTATTTCACTAAGTTAATGTAAAATAAAACGTTGGATGTTACACGTCATCACTTTACCATTCACTTAAGCATTTAATTACTATCCAGTAGACAACAGAAATTGACTATTAAGAAATTCAACATCAAATGTTACTTGTGAAAAAGTTGAAGTCCTTAAAACAAATTATGAATTTAACTTGAAACCTTCAAGAATACTTTTCTCCAATTTTTATTGTAGTCTTCTATTGTCACCTTTAATTTTCTCAAAAACTATAAAGGCATAAGCCAATCACACTTTTATATTTGTAGCATATCTAACAAGATAATAAGATTTCAAAGGAAAAGAAAAAGTATATTATCGAGCAGCTTTACTTAGATAAGTTGCAAGTAGATTTGATTATTGCACCGTCTTGTAAAGTAATATTTTGATATGTCCTTAATTATTAAAGTCAGACATAAAAATAAAAATTACAATTATTTATATAAAATCTAATCATTTTTGCACAAAAAGTTACAAATGCATATGAATGCAATAAGTTCACAAAAAGTTACAACTTTATTATCAATTTGTTTTTCAATTTTATATGAAGATTTTCACACAACTTACTTAACACAGACACCACCAGTAGAAGAAGAAACAAAATCCGACCAGGCCATGCATTATGGCTCTCAGCCAAAATCTCATAACTATATCTAGTTCAACCAACAAATATTCCGAAACCAATTAGATACTCTGAAAGTGCTAATGCTCGCAGCACGAGCAAAAAGAATACACTACAATTGAACTGTGTCAAATGTAACATAAAGCCACATATTTATTATGCACAAACTTTGGCATTTGATACCAAATGAGCTCCCACGCTCAGTTCTCGAATAAGCTAACAATATATCATCTCAAAAGCACCTATATTTCAAGTGAAAGGCATTGGTTCTTGTATATCAGAAGCCCAACAATTATGCACATACTTCAGATGTCATAAATTGTAATTGATAAAGAAATAATAGCCACAATGTCGCTGGCTGACTTGTATAACTTTTATTAGTCTCCTCTCCTACCATAACACGCACTGCAGTTAGTGTTGAAATTGTGTATATTACTTGGCTGCATCATCATGCTCGAGAGCCAAATCGTGTTCTGCAGGGGATGATCCTCTTCCCATAGGAAAGTAAGACCAAGCTATAGCTGCAGTACCAAGGGCAATTGCAGTAGCTATTGAGCCCCAAACCCATTTCTGTCTCCTGCTCCTTCTTTGCCTCTCCCGTCGTGCCAGCTCTATAGAGGACAGCAAAGAACATAATGAGATGGGGAAAAAAATTAACACAAACAAACTGGGAATATAACCCTAGGCTGAGAACATGGCATGACAGTTGCTTGCTATTGTCGGTTAAAACCATCATCAAATAATCATGACTTATGAAAAAACAGCCATTTATGCATCAAGCCACATGCACAATTGCTTCTGTATATATGCATTCTTTAAGTAAGCCAGTTTGAACAACAGAGAGTAGTAGATCACAGATGTGAAAAAGATGAATTTATAATTCTCACCTACTGCTTCTTGGTTCCTCTGAGACATTTCCTGATTCACAGTCTCATAGAAGTGGAGACGTTCCAATAGTCGAGCAATCTCAAAGTTCTTTGCCGCTAATTGAGCCTCCATTTCCAACTCCACATCAGCCCTGGCAGTTCCCTTTCCGATGGCGTCTGATACATACCTAGCAACATACATTTGTTCACATAGCTCTTCCACAGGATCAGAACTCAATTCCTCACCCTCAGCAACAGACATAAACTCTGCAGGGAGGAATATTCCTACAAGAGATAATCTTTGTCTAATACTCTCCCATTGGCTTTGCATGTTATACAGCAATTCTTCAGCTTGCTTCCGCTTCTCTATCTCCATCAATAGACTCAGCCTCATATCACGCAATTCAGCTTCAACATTATGTGAGAAAGTTTGTGTCCCACTCCCACCTTCAGAAGATAGCTCTACAGGAAGAAAAGGACCATGTAAGATAGGTATGGCACTGCAATATTTCTAAGTAAAACACTTTGTTACACAAATAGACCCCCCTCTCCAATCCAATTGGTACATGCAATACACAATACGACAAACATCCATGGGAAAAACATCACATTCCTTTTGATATCTGATGCACACAGCAACTCTCACAAACAATGGCATTAGAAAATATGGGAAACTTAAAAAGGCAAGAATAAAATGAAGTAACGATAAGAAACATAGTTCTATTCTATATCCTATACTACTTACTATAATGAAGAACATGTGTCTGTGCTTGTCCATGGGTGTAATGCACAATATAACAGACAGAAAAGCTAGCTAAATTACCTTCCCAAGCATCATAAAACTCAGCAGCAGGAGTGTTGTACTGCACAGAACGTTCTGTCCCCATGTTATCTTCTCCATCTGTGTTACTTGTGAAACTCATTGAATCCTGTGGATCAAAGAAGTTGTCACTTTCTCCATCCATGGCAACTGCCTTCAACATATTAATCTCTTTTTCTGATCCATTTATGCAGATACTACTTCCAGTTTCACAATGGCCATTCTTAAGGTCACCACCATTGCTGCTACCAGGTTCACTATCATGAACACCATTTATATGGTCTTGTTTAACAGATTCAGGATTACTGGAAGTAACTTGAAGGTCACCAGCTGAATTGACAATAACAAGATCGGAGTTCTTTAGTTGACCGTTGACCTTTTCAACATCAGCGTCTTTCTGCTGGGACAGTACATTGGCCTCAGAAAAACTCTTGAGGAGACGTGGCCCACGGCGTTTGTGGTTGATAATGTATGGAGAAGGAGGGAATGAAGAGGGTGTAGGCGAATCTGGAATTGGGGTCACCTCAGGAGTTGCATAGAGTGCTGGTTTTATTTGAGGGCGAGGAACCTTCTTTCTTGTGGTTGGTGAACTATTCCTCCTGCCCAGCTTTGAGCTGGGAACAGGCATTGAAGAAGGTGCAGACTTTTCAACAGATCTGGAAGCTCCAGGTTCTAATAATCTATCCAACGCTACGGCTGTAAAGGTCGGCATGACTCTACAAAATCAAAAGTAGATATAAATGTGAATATTCTAAGCTTCAATGAAATTTCTATTCTTATATCCATCAATAATTATGAACTGAGCTTGCATCCCCTAGGCCGAGTACTCAGACTTTTCATCTATACACATGAGTATGACTGGTGCAATAAATATCGATAGCCAAGGATGAAAATTATCAATATAATTTGATTATATACATTTGTGTGGAAAACAAATAAGAGGGAAAAGTAGCATTCCACTCAAAGATTGCAACATGTCAACATCATATGTAGAGAAATACACATCCAAGGGTTACAAAAATCTGAAAGCCAGAGGCAAACGTTACCAGAAACCATTCATATGTTAAGAAGGAAGGAAATGCACCAGGCAGCTGTATCGAGCATATTCCGCACACCTACAACCTAGAATACTTTATATCCTTTAAAAAACAACTAATACTCAGAACAGAAGCACAACATCACAAGAGACTCAGAATACAAGCCCAAAAAACCATAAACATCAACACACAAGCCAAGAGTTAATCTAATCTGAATGACCAAATCAAATACATTTCAAAAGTACCAAAAGGATTAAAACTGAATAAAACCTAAATTTCAAGTATATTATTCTAGAACTGAAAGGAAATCATGTCCCAAAACGCTTCTAAACACCCATCAAACCTGCTGGTCCTCTTCTTTGTATACCAATATAGCATTAACTCAACTTAAAAAATAAAATAAAATAATAATAATTTAAAAATAAAAAAGCAATTAAAAATTTTGGCAGTATCAACAGTTGACTCAATCCACAGTAATCTAGCAGCATATAGATACTATAGGAAAATGTACCTATGAGAAATCCAAACGGTTATAATCAAGACAAAGTAGGCTAAGTATTCAAACCCCCATTTGACAGTGGTGATAGAGAAGGAGCAACAGCTTCCTTTGCTCTGTCCCCTTGCTTGTTGTTGAAGAGAGGGATGACCTCCAAAAGCTGGGAATCTCTAAAAAAAACTAATCCTACGCAGCGTATTAGCTATTTAGACACCCAAAAATTGAATATGGTACCAAAAATACGATTTAGGATATTCTAATCAGTGAGAGACTTGAAAAAAACAAAATCCTCCTATCTCCAAAATATTTGCACAGTTCCTTGTAATAACAAACCTCGCACATGGCAAAGTGAAATCTAACCACAAAGAGTCCTGGGGTTATGTTCGATTTCCAGGAGAAAAGAAAGTTTGAAAGAAAAAACATGAAATGTGACAAACCTAACCCATACGTTACCGCTACCAAAACAAACCTGAAAATCAAATGATTCAAATTCAAAATCCAAAATGCCTATGTTCCCTTCACCTTACCAGGACTCTCTTATGAACCAAACAGAAAACTAAATCAAATTTTTTTAAACCTGAGAAACGCAGCAGCATACGATAAAACTGAATCACGATTCAAAAGTGAAAATCTGCAATAGAGAAGAGCGAAACGAAAGGAATAAAAAGAATTACCTTGTCAAAGAAAGAGGAAACGCAAGCAGGGAAAACCCTAAGTGCAAGAGGAACAGTCGAAGAAGATAGAGAGGGCGAGAGAAGAGCAAGAGGAGAAGGAGGAGGAGGAGGACGGGCACGAGACAGCAGAGCCTGAGCTTGTATCTGCACAAGGAGGCGTAAGAAGCTGCATATTATTTACAATTTTGTTTTGTTCCCATACCTCCGGAATAAAACACCAACATAAAACCTATTCCCCAAGTCTTTCTTTTGGGTTAAATCACGCATAACCCCATCGACTTTTAACTAATGTGCAAATTACTCCCATCTTCCGAAAATGCGTAACACACCCCAAAAGTTCGGTGGGACATTCTTTTTTCTAACACTAAATCACTAACCATAAAACTAGTAAAAACTTTCAACATTTAATGCATATTAACTTATAATGCATTTTTGTATTAAGAAATAAGAAGTAAATAACCAGATATGTCACAAAAATTTTATTTGATAATATTAAAAGAAGGAAATACTTAGCATGATTGCACACTTTCCCATATTACTTTGGGGGTGTAATTCAAATAATTATTTTTGGATGGTATAACATAACCCTTAAAAAAAAAAGACAATTTAAATTATATTTAATTGTTAAAAATACTTTATTGATGCTATAAAAAAAATTTTGATGATGACTTTTATAGAAATAGTAGCTTCTTATTTGTTTTCCTCTTATATATGTATTTCATGTTATCATAGTAAAATTATATAATCATGTATCATTAATTTCCTCAACTTTAACGCTTGATGTTACAAAAAGATTCCTTCACGTATCATTGAAATTTTTAAATTTATAGTACATATTTTAGAAATACATGACATAATTGTACATGAATCAAAGAACAAAACGTAATTAGATGCAATTTCATTTTCTTTTTAAGAAAGGGAACTTTTATTTTATCGACTGTCTTTTCTTATTGTTATTATTATTTTTTTTTCATTTGAGCACACGGTCAACAGTTTACAAGCCCAACTACAATGGGCCAGCCTATTTGAATATCAAGACCAAAAGTCTAAAATAGCCTCGATTGGCGAGAGAAAAAGACTGTCATATATGGTTCAAGTTAAGGGTAATATTGACTTTAGAACGCCACCATGTTGTTGAAATGTAGGAGGCATTTATTCATTGAAAATATCCAGGGGCCGTTGTTGAATGGGGACTTTGGCTCCATGAGAAAAAGTTGACTTGCGAGAGAAACCAAAATGATAGGTGGCATCTATGTTCTCATTTCTCTATGCCAAGTCTTTGATTACTCGGTCCACATTTTCTAATTAAAGTCATTAACATGAGGTTAATATTATTAACAACATGCATTTGAGTTTTATTTATCCATAAATTCTTCATACATAACATAAAACTCGGTTATTTATTTATTTATTTATTTCACTTTTTTTTATTTTTTGACATTTAATATTGAACTACAAAATTGTATTAGACTTTCATGACGGCGACCTGATTCTACGGTAGAATGTGTCTTAATGTTATCTTTAATCTAAGTAGTTAAGTCTAATGATTTGTGAAATTAATAATTAAGAAACACCTAAATTATGTGCTTTAGGCATCAACTAAATTCTATTTTCCGTGACAAATGGTGTATTGATATTTGATTGTCATAATCTGTACAACCAAACATCTACGCTTCTTATTTGTTTTTTCTTACGTATTGGAATTGATATAAGTTAGCCCAAGAAATTTTTCAAAGTCAAATAAAAATGGAAGATTGATTTTTCAGTTTATATATATATATATATATATATATATGTTGGCATGGCACGGATGTAATTTCCATTGCTTTGACGTAGCTCAAAAGTTTTCAGATTTGAGAAATAAATATAAGGGAATTATTTATAAAATTTTGTAATTTTCTTTATGGTAGTTCAAATATCTTTATGTTGTAATAAGGACCGTAATTATTCTAATTTTTTATCAAAAATATTATAAAATTTTATTAAAAGAAATTTATAACCCCACATTTCTAAAGATTTAACTTTCTATATATAAAAAATGATAAGTTTTATAAAAAACACACAATTTTTTTTAATATGATGCCATTCAAATCCCTAAAACGTTTCTTTTGATAGAGATAGCATATCTCAACCTATTGTTTTAGTCAGTCTTGGTGTGTCCATTAGTAGAAGGTAATGCTTCATAAATTTATTTATAGTGTAATACTAATCGCACAAGATTTTAAGGGTTAATTTGTGATTGGCAGTAGCTCAGTTTCAATTTTTATCCTCTATTGGCATTCGC
This sequence comes from Saraca asoca, assembly GCA_026873985.1. Lineage (NCBI taxonomy): Eukaryota > Viridiplantae > Streptophyta > Magnoliopsida > Fabales > Fabaceae > Saraca > Saraca asoca. The sequence continues at coordinate 17,195 of JANHAO010006447.1, forward strand.
ACCTTAATTGATGTCTACCACCGTTACTATGCTCTCTCTTAAAACCTTAGCTATTTTTGTATTAACGGAAAAAAAGGATATTAAGGTTTTTTTTTTACAATTGATTATGACTATAAATTAAGTATTAATAATTAATTTTAAAATAATTAATTATATAATATATATATATATATAAAAGAGAAACTGCTGATGTTATAGAACAATTTTTCATAAAATATTTTCCCTTCAAAATATATTTAATCATATTTTATATTTAAAATATAATCATAATTCTAAAATATAAAATTTAGCCAGAAAAGAAAATTTTGTAACAAAATTTTATTTTACGTTTAAAAAAAATTTTAGATTCTTTGAAGTAAAATTATATTGTTGTAATTTATTTTAAGACTAAATTTATCCCTTATTTAATAATTATTGATTTGTTTATATTATAAAAAATATGTTTTTAAATGTAATATTATATTGGTGCAATTTATATAATTAAAATTTTGATATGTGTTTTATTTTTTCACATTTTTTAAATATAAAATAAAAGTTTATTATTAATTTTCTTATATTAAAATTCTAATTATATTTAAAATATAAAACATGATGAGATATATTTTTAAACGTGTTATTATATTGTTACAAACTTCCAATGAGATATATACCATTTTTTTATTATAATCATTAATTTATAATTTATATAGAAAGTTAATATGATAAAATATATTTTCAAATATAATATTATATTGTTGCAATTTATATAAAAGATTGATATATATTCTATTTTTTAAATGTAAAATAAAATTTTATTACTAAATTTCCTATTGTAGACTAATGACTATATTTTATATATCAAAATATGATCAAATATATTTTTCAATGTAATATATTATTGTAATTTATAATTATTGATTTGCTCATATTATATATTTTTAAAAGTGATATTGTTAAAATTTTAAGATTTTTTTATTTAGTAATATTATACTATTACAATTTATATATTTATCAAATTATATTATTTAATTGGATTGCCTTTATAAATTTATAAAGATATTATGATATTTTAAATTATGTATTATTTGATCATAATTTATATTTAAAAGATAATGATAATTCTAAAATATTAAATTTAGTGATAAAATTTTTATTTTACTTCTTGTTATGGACATTATCAAGGTACGAGGTTCGAGCAAGGCAACATCCAAAGAGGAGAATGCGATCAAACAAAGAAAGAGAAGACCAGGGGCAGAGTCCAACTCCGCCCGAAAGGAGTTATGATCATTAGACGAAAACCACGGAGCCTCGTTATATCGAGGGGCTTGAGTCGCGAGGAGTTACAACCGCGTCAGCCGAGATTGATAAGCGACCAAACGAGGACAAAGTATCGACCCTGGAACCTCGACCCCCGACTTCCTCCTTAACTCACCACTGAAGGACGACCGCACAAGGCCCAGTCAACAATCTGAGGCGTGACAGTGAATTTGACAGCTCAGGCCTTCGGCAATCCACATCAGCTCCCCAGAAATTCGACAATGATTTACCTAGCATTAATTGTCCGACGGCAAGCATTTAATGTTATAAGCGGCGAAGGTGATCATTTTGCCGATTAAGAAAATTACACTTATAACCTCCTCCCTCACTATAAATAGGGGGAAGGATTATTATAGGAGAGGGAGAAAAGAAATACAAAAAACTCGGTTAAAAAGAGAAAGACTTTATTATTGACTGTGAGAGAGTAGGAAGGCCATTGTAATCTGGTCTGGTAAGACCTCTGAATAGCAAATAACAAAAGAGTAACGTGGACGTAGGAGCCAAAAACTAGCTTTGGCCGAACCACGATAAATCCCCGGTGTTGCTGCCCTCATCTTACCTTCTTCCCAAACCCTCATCCTTCTTCTTCTCTTTATCTCAAACATGCAGTCAGGGTGCTGAACCAAGAGAACTAGTTGACTAGATTTTGGTGTCAACATTTTGGCGCTAGAAGGAGGGCCCCCACTGTATATTCCCACTATATTTTCTCATCTTCAATCTTCGAAAAGCCATAGCAGGCGTGATGGCAAGAAGGAAAATCGTCTGAAATGCTGAGACTCCTGCTAGTCAACCGGAAGGCCAGATGTAGCAGCAAGACACAATCACTCCTATGGTAAGCCCCGAAATCGGTGACATACAGACTTGGTAACAGTGCCAAGAGGCTCTCGACAAGCGCCAGAAGGCTCTGGAGAATACCTTAAAGGAACTGGCTGACATGGTCCAGACATTGTCTCAGGCGCATACCCGAGGTGCACCAAGATGGAGAGAAGCAATCACCACTGAAGATGAGCGTCGTCGCTCGAAAACCCAACATAATCAGCATGCCTGGATAGAACGTCAGCGGACCCATTCACTTCATTCCTCAAGTTCACGATCGAGATCTGAAGTCCATCGACTTCGGGAGAATGGTGAAAATGAAAGAAACGATAAGGAGTCGCATCAAAACAAAAGTTTGAAAGGAACCAACAGCGACGGGGAGTCAGATCACAGCTCGATCGATTACGAACATGGCCTGAAGCAGGGGACCTCAGATCGATGTCATCACCAAAAGCAGGAGCGAAAGAACCAAAAGGCTTCTGATCATCAGCTAAACCTTCGGGACCTAAAGGTTGAAGAACTACTTTAGAGAATGGAAAGACTGGAGAAGAATTCCACCTCCCGAGAGAAGCACGAATCTCACGAGGGGAGAACCCCCCTCTCTCGCCAAATTGAGACGAAACCTCTCCCCCGCAGGTTCAAATTTCCAAACATCCCCCTGTACGACGGGAATAGCGATCCTCATAATCACTTGGACGCTTTCAATGTCCAGATGAATTTACAAACTTCCAATTCATTGGTGAAGTGTTGAGTCTTCCCAGCAACCCTCGGGGAGATACCGCTAACCTGGTTCAGGAGTCTCCTAGCCTACAGTGTAAAAAGCTGGGATGAATGTCAAACCCATTTCCTTGACCAATATAGGGCGCTAAAAAGGCAGCTCGCCCCCTCTTGCCACTTGGTCACAGTTATCCAACGAAGAGACGAATTGCTCAAGGATTACATTACGAGGTTCCGACAAGAAGTCAGAAACGTTGATAACCCATCGGATGAGAGTGTCCTTATAGCGATCTCTGTCGGGCTATGAAAAGACAGGAAGCTATATGAAGACATATACAAGTCCCCTGTCAAAAGTCTAGGCAAATTCTATGAGCGGGCCATGAAGGAGTCCGTTGGGAAGAAACTTTTGGCCCTAAGAAGTCGAAAAAGAGAGATGATGGGGAAACCCCCAGAGGGAAGAGAAGGAATGAGAACGAGAACAACAAAAGAGGTCGAAAGGATGGCCCAAGGGGTCAAGTCACAAAAAAAGTTCGAGCTGAGCCTTTTCAGCCTCCACGTCACTACGAGACTTACACCGCCTTATCAGACGCTCCCGATAGAATTTACGCTACAGAAAGAGGGAACGAGGACTTTGGACGGCCTAGGCCCATCAGGACCCCCATTGATAAAAGAAATTGAAACAAATTTTACGCCTATCACAGTGAGGTCGGACATAATACATCAGACTGTTAGGTGCTAAAAGATGCCATTGAAGACCTAATCAAAAGAGGTCGTTTAGGAGAATACATGGCAGGAGCCCCAGGACAAAGATCCCCACACCCCCGGCAACATACATCATGGTGCCATCGGACCCCTGAGAACGAGGGGGCACCCTCTATGAGGAGGATATTCACCATTCATGGTGGGCCCCACCTCGACGGCATGACAAATCGATTGCATAGTCGTTATGTTCGAGACGCGGGTCGTGTCCTCCTAGCCAGTCATGAACAAAATGATAGGCCTGCCAAAAGGGCTAAGGCTGTCACGAATAACATCACGTTCACCAAAGAAGACACAACGGGAGTGCGCTACCCACATAATGACGCCATCATCATACGGGCGAGGATAGCCAATGTGGAGGTAAGGAGAATAATGCTAGATACCAGAAGCTCTGTAAACGTGATGTATAAGGCATGCTTCGATCAGATGGGCATGAGGACAAGACAGACAGATCCATCACTAGACCCCCTTTATGGATTCACTGGGGATAGGTGATGTGCTGCAAACTTACTGCACGTTTTAAAAATACCGCAAGCGCACGGCGTAGTTGTAACACAGAACCGGCGAGTACGG
>JANHAO010006448.1:0-21327 GCA_026873985.1 Saraca asoca
TTCTTCTTGGTTATATCCTTTTGCTACTAGCCTAGCTTTGTTTCTTATTATCACTCCATTCTCATCTAGTTTATTTCTAAAAACATGAGTCCCTATTACATTATGATGATCAGATTTTGGCGCAAGTGTTCAAACTTGGTTTCTTGTAAACTAGTTTAATTCCTCTTGCATGGCCAAAATCCAATTGCCATCTTGCAGGGCTTCTTGAACATTTTTAGACTCAATTAAGGAAACATAAGCATAATGATTGCACAAAATTTTCAAATTACTACAAGTTACCCGTTTTGTTACATCTCCTATGATAAGATCTCTAGGATGATTTCTCATGAATTTCCAAAGTTTTTGAGGAGAGTTGCGTGAAATAATGTCTAGTATGACAGAGTATTTCTCTTCTTCTCTTGATTCTGTAGCATATACCTTTACTTCATCTTGCTGATTTTTTGAAGTTAAGTTAGAGGTCTACCAGTCTTGCTAATCTTCCTCTGCACTTAATCTATGATCACTTAAAGCAAATTCATCAAAGACAACATGCATAAATTCTTCTATCTTCAAGGTCCTTCTATTACATACTTTAAAGGCCTTACTTGATGAAGAATAGCCAAGAAAGATTCCTTCATTAGACTTAGGATCAAATTTATCTAGATTATCCTTGCCATTGTTATCTATAAAACACTTACAACTAAGGACATGAAAGTATGATATGTTAGGTTTTCTTCTAAAGTATAATTCATAAGATGTTTTGTTTGAAATAGGTCTGAGAAATACCCTATTCATAATATAGCATGCAGTGTTAATTGCATCAGCCTAAAAGGACTTTGGAAATGCTCTATCATTTAACATGGTTCTTGACATTTCACCTAAACATTTATTTTTACTTTCAATAACACCATTTTGTTGTAGTGTCTTGGGTGCAAAAAAATTATGACTAATGTCATGCATTTCATAGAAACCAGTGAATTCCTTATTTTCAAATTCTTTCCCATGATCACTTCTTATAGAAATAATAGAACATCCTTTTTCATTTTGAATCACACTTGCAAGTCTTTTAAAGGCTTGAACTGTGTCACTTTTGTGAGATAAAAAAAAGAGTCCATGTAAATCTAAAAAAATCATTCATAATCATGAATACATAAAAGTTACCTCCATGGCTTTGGATTCCAGATAGACCAATTAAGTCCATATGAAGCAAGTTAAGGGGCTTTGAAGTTGAAATAGTGTTTTCAGATTTAAATAAGGAATTCACTTGTTTACCTTTTTGACAAGCACCACATACCTTGTCTTTGATGTAATTCAATTTAGGCAAACCAAATACTATATCCTTCTTGGATAATTTTCCCATTAATTCCATGTTTACATGTCCTAGTCTTCTATACCAAATCCAAATATCATTATCAAAACTAACTAAGCATGTTGAGACTAATTTAAATTCAGAATCAAGATCAAATAAGTAGACGTTATTAATTCTATGGCCTATAAGTTTAAGTTGATTATCACTACCATTCATAACTAAACATTTATTTTAATTAAAAATAACTTGGTCCCCTTTATTATAGAACTGACTTATACTCAATAAACAATGTTTAAGATCGTCTACATACAAAACATTATTTTATTCCTTTAACTCTCCCTTTAGAATTATCTCCAAAGGTCACCTTACCTTCATTTATAGGTGTGAGACAAATGAACTTATCCTTGTTTCCAGTCATATGTCTTGAACGTCCACTATCCATAAACCATAAATTTGTGCTTTGTCTCTCACATGTCTGTAATATAAAGTTTATACTAACATTGGTGGCACCCACTGAATTTTGGGTCCATTATTGTTAGTAGACATAATAAAAATTTTCCTAACTATTGTAGATTTAGGTAACCATACCAATCTTTCATTTGGTTTTAACAAGTATGTACCATTTCTAAAAGGACAATCTCTAATGTGATGTCCCTTATGATTACAATAGAAATAAGTAATATTGGCAGGGTTCCATTTCTTGAATTTCTTATAATGCTACTTATATTGTAGGCCAGTTCTATTATAAAAGACCTTTTGATTCTGTAGCTTATCTTCCAATTTTTTACTACTGTCAAAAAAACCTTGTAAGGTCTTTGTTAAAGTCTCAATCTCTTATTTATACATACCACATTGTTCATATTCTTTTCCAATTAGAGTAGTCAATTCACCATCTTCCTTTTCTAAGAATTTAACCTTTTCAATCAAAACTTTCTGCTCATTCTTAAAGTGATTAATTACTTCTTGGTTTCCACTAAAGAGTCATACAATTTAACACATAAATGATCTAAATCTTTATCATCACTATTTTCATTAAAATTTTTATCAAACTCATCACTAGACTCATTATTATCAGAAATAGCAAAGAAAGAGTTTTTGCCAAATACCTCAAAATTATCATTGTGTCTAGCTATAAGGCATCGCAAGGCATCATCTTCTGATTCATCTTCATCAGCAGCAGTATCAACCCCTTCATCATCCCAAACAGTGAAATCAGATTTCTTATAGGATGATCTCTTCTTCCTTCTTTCATTCTCTAGTTGCTTCTTCAAGTAAACTGGGCAATCTAGCTTAATATGACTAGGTTTTTTATACTCAAAACAAGTAAGGACTGTGCTAAATGAATTTCCTTACTTAGTCTTAGCATTATTCCTTCTTTGTGATGTTGATTTTCTCTTATCTTTATTCTTCTTTTCCCTTATTATTCTCTATAACTTTTTGCTTAAGAATGCAATTTCTTCTTTGTTAATTGCATCTATATCACTTTCAGAATCCTCTTCATTTGATTCAAATACTTTATCAGCTTTAAAAGCTAGAGTCTTTTTCCTTTTGTCATCTCCACCTTTTTTGTGTCTCTTCAGCTCCAATTCATGCTCTTCTAAGTTTCCAAAGAGCTCTTGTATTGTAAGGATACCCATCTTTAATGATTCTTTAATTACAGTAACCTTGGGCCACCACTCCTCAATCAAAGATCTTAGAATCTTATGAACAAGATCTGTATTTTCAAACTTTCTACCAAGCAACATTAAGTGATTAGTAATAGCAGTGAATCTTTAGATTAAATCCTTAATTGACTCACCCTCATCTATTTTAAACATTTCATATTGTTACACAAGCACATGCACCTTTGAAGCCTTAACTTGTGAAGTGCTTACATGTGCAATCTCTAATGTGTCCCAAATTTCCTTAGCAGTACAACAATTTGAGATCCTTTCATACTTATTAAGTTATAAGGAGTTTGAAATTATCCATTTTACTTTAGTAGCAAGCAAATGTTTCTTTCTCTCATTTTCTATCCAAAGTGACTTAGGTTTAAGCTCTACATCACCATTGATTGGTGTCCTAGGAGGTTCATAACCTTCCTCAACCAGATCCCACATATCCATATCTATGGCCTCAATAAAATCTTTCATCTTCTACTTCTAATAGGTATAGTGTTCCCCATTGAAACGAGGAGGCTTGTGCATTGGTGGACATTTAAGCAGTAAAAAGTAATTAGAATCCATAATTTTCAAGAAAACATAGGTGTATCAAAAGCCAAAGCTCTAATACCAACTAAACGTCCTGGTAAAAGATATAAAATCACGGATCTTGCCCTTATTCCTTTAGGGGAATTTGTATACACCTTATTTCTTTATGAATTCTTCTTTTGTATTTAATAAGAACTATAATTTATTACCTTATTTTAAGAGACACAGCAAACAATTGATCAGTGAATATGCAAACAATAGAATTGTTAATTGTACAGCAAAATAAATTGCGTAGAAGGATTGTAAATGAAGGAATAGAAAGATAGAAATAAAGACATAGATTTTTAAAATGGTTCAACTTGAATTGAAATCATAATTCAAGTCTACCCTATTAGATCATTCCTCAACTAGAAGATCACTTTTATTATAACATAATCAAGATTAAAACAAGCTCCTAATTTAGCAGTTCAAAACACAAGAATTACATAAGTTTCTTGCTAACTTAAAAATAAACGTAAGTCTTAAAATAGGCTCTTACTAACCTAGATAAGATTCCTATTATTGACATCGAATTTTGGTGATGATCTAAACTCCGCCCAATGGGAGGATTCTTTGGGATCTCTGACCTCTAACCGGTTCAAATATAGCATAATAGAAAAATAATCAAAGAAGAAGAAGGGAAGAACATAGAAGGAGGCACAAGGTTTAACGTGGTTCAGCCAAATCCAGATATCACCAAACTCTACGTCCATGGTAACGTGTTATTGAGGTGATGCAGATACAAACTTACAGCATTTAAGTTTTTTTGCTTTAGCGGGGTTTCTGCCTGTGTTCTTTCTTTTACAAAAGGCTCCTCCCTCATATTTATAGAGGAAAGGAGGTTACAATGGTAATTACGTATGCAGTAAATCTATTACATCAGCATTTAATATACAAGATAGAATATACAGACTAAATCTCTTTTTTTGGCTACTACAAATTATCTTTCACAAGTGGGCCCCATTCAACCGCTGGGATAAGACATGACTTAGTCTTCTGTCTAGCAAGCCTTCAGGTTGCAGGTTAGGCTTTATTAACCAGGTCACTTGCCCGACCCATGGAATAGGGAGGTCGAGCTTGCTTCTTTGTGCGCAAGCTCGGCCTAACAAGGTCGCACGCTACGTGACCTGACGACAGAATGATTTTGCATGTACTTTGAGCTGGTCCTTTCGTTGGTCTCAGGCTTCTCAAGAGCTCCTTTGGATCGAACGAATTTTCATATATAACATAAGCCCCCTAACTCTCAGCTCGCTTAGCGAGCTGGGAGTTGAAACTCTTTGGTTCTCGATTAGTCAAAGGCCTTTCCTGAGACTATCATTTTGTATGTTCCAAGCCGCACTTCTGGTAGTACATGTCCAGCGACTATTGCTGAGTCAACTTAGCCTTTTCTGAGGCTTATTAATGATGATGGTTGGGGGAAAGGTTCCAGATCTTTCAATAAAGATGGCCTTGGTTCTATATAAGGGAGAGACAATCCCTTTTGATTCTGTACTTGGGCAAACTATGGAGTTTTCTTATGAACCTCCTATATAAGGGAGAGACAATCCTCTTTGATTCTATACTTAGGTAAACTATGGAGTTTTCTGATGTAAATCTACCTCATTGAAGTCTGTTAATGAATAAGATTTCTTTTCTACAATTTGGCTCATTTTTTTTTCTTTTGCAAACACTTCGGTTTGAACCATCTGTGTGACCTACCCGTAGTCAGAAGATAGCATGAGTTGCAAATTGGAGCGATATCATGCTCGAGCCGATTCTGTGGCCAAATGAATAAACACATTAGTGCGAAAATTATTAGATAATAAAGTAAGTTCACATAGGAGTAGTGAAATTAATGAGTGAGCAATCTCATGCTTGGGTCGATCTCATGGCCAAATAGATAAGTGCACATAAGAGCTATGACTTAATTAAGTTCACATGAGAGCTACGAATTTCACAAATAGGCGATCTCATGCTCAGGCCGATCTCATGGCTAAGTAGATAAGTACACATGAGAGTTGCGACTTAATTGAGTTTGCATGAGAGCTATGAATTTGACAAGTGAATGATCTCATGCTTAGGCCAATCTCGTGGCCAAATAGATGAGTGCGCATGAGAGTTGTGACTTAATTGAGTTTGCATGAGAGTTGTGACTTAATTGAGTTCACATAAGAGCTGTGAATTTGACAAGTGAGCGATCTCATGCTCGGGTCAATGTCGTGGCCAAATAGATAAGTGCACATGAGAGCTGTAACTTAACTGAGTTCACATGAGAGCTATGAATTTGACATATGAGCAATCTTATGCTCCGGTTGATCTTGTGGCCAAATAAAAGGGGTGACCGATCTTGTGATCGGGGCGATCTTGTACCCAAATAAAAGGGTGGCCAATCTTGTGGCCGGGGCGACCTTGTCTCCAAATAAAAGGGTGATCGATCTTGTGGTCGAGGCGATCTTGTGCCCAAATAAAAGGGTGCCAGATAGGCGATTCACCTATTAGAAGAAAACTTAATATCGGTAGTTGCATTCAAAATGTTTATACAATTTACAAATAAGTACAAGAGTTTAAAAGATCGTCTTGATAGTAAGAGATTGCTCTTGCTCGGAGTCCTGTTGGAATGATTCATGCCGTTACTTGGAGGGCTGCACAACGTAATCATGCAAGCAACCTCTTTTAATGAGATCCTCAATAGCATCTCTCAGTACCCAGCACTCTAAAGTGACATGCCTAAACTCATTGTGATAAGCACAGAATTTTCCCTGGTTAAGTCTGGACTTGCCAGGAATCTTCAAGGGTAGAGGCTTTCCAAAGTCCTCCTTGTTCCTTTCCATTGCGAAGATCTTATCCTGAGTGTCTAACAAAATACTGTAAGTGCTATGGTGAGTTTCGAGTAAGGGTCATTTGCCCTTGCTCTTTTTAGCGAGCTGGCACCTGAGGTTGTCATTTTTGTTCTCGCAGTTATTTTTTTTCCTGTTCAAAGCTGAACCACTTGTTTCGATTCTCTACGAGCCGAAAGTCTCGTCCCACCTGACTTATTTTGCGGCCTGCTCATAGAACTCACCCAGGTTACCAACTAGGGACTTGTACAAGCTCTTGAACAGCTTTCCATCCCTACGGAGTCCTACAAAGATAGTAGCCAGAATAGCCTCATTGACAGCTTCTCAACATTGTTGACTTCACACCTGAAGCGAGCAATGTAATCTTTCAGCACTTCTTGCTTGCCCTGGAAGATCGTAGCGAGGTGGCATGGAGGCGCGAGTTGCTTCTGCAGTGTTTAGTATTGACCAATGAACTTTTCTTGGCACTCCTCCTAACTACTGATGCTACGAGTTGGGAGATTCCTGAACCATATTTGGGGAACTTCACCCAAGGTAAAGGGGAAGACACGACATCTGATCGAGGGGTTACAGGCTTATAAATCCATCTAGATGTTGAACAAGTCCAGATAGTTATGTGGGTCGCTATCTCTATCATACAGTGAAATGGCCAGAACTTTAAGCTTGCATGGAAGGGGTTCCTCCATGACCTCTCTGGAGAAAGGGGTTTGCTCCTCAAAGTGACTTTGGCCATTCTGACTCTGAGGATGCTCCTCCAGAGGCTTGACCCTCTGAAAGAGGTCTTCCACCAAAGCGTCTAAGGCCTCCCAGTCTTTGGCTAAAGACTTGGTGGTTTGGTTCAGTGTTCCAGCCATGTGGATGGCGATGCAAAGTCTGCTCCTAATTGGTTTCACCGGAATGTTCAACCTCGGGTATAGTGGCTTCAGCCCACCCTTGCACGTTCTGGGCTTGTGCTTGCACTAGAATTATGACTATTTTAGCCAGCTCTCCCATCATGTATTCAAGTTTCTCCTGGTGTTGAAGCCAGGTCTGTGGTCCGTCGATACCATTGGTGATAGGGACTGATTATGCTAAACTAGATGGAGGAATACCAATAGTTACTCTAATGAGAAGAGCAGTTGATGAGTCCATTGTCAAAACATGGTCATCCAGAGGATGGGGTTGTGCATTCGAGGCTCTGGTGGCTCTTCCCTTGGCCATTGCAATAGGAATGAACCAGAATAGGTGAGATCTCCACAGATGGCACCAAAATGTTAACGTCAAATTTTGGTGATGATCCAAACTTCGGCCAACAGGGAGATTTTTTGAGATCTCTAACCTCTAACCTGTTCAAATATAGTAGAACAAAAAAATAATCAAAGAAGAAGGGAAGAAAAGAGAAGGAGGCATAAGGTTTAACGTGGTTCGGCCAAATCTAGATATTATTGGACCCTACGTCCATAGTAACGTGTTATTGAGGTGATGCAAATACAAAGTTATAGCATTCAAATTTTTCTGCTTTAGCAGGGTTTCTACTTGTGTTCTCTTTTTTATAAAAGGCTCCTCCCTCATATTTATAGAGGAAAGGAGGTTATAATGGTAATTACATATGCAGTAAATCCATTACATCAGCATTTAATGTACAAGATAGAGTATACAGATTAAATCTCCTTTTTCGACTACTATAGATTATCCTCCACAAACGAGCCCCATTCGACCGTTGGGGAAAGACATGTCCTAGCCTTCTACCTGGCGAGCCTTCAGGTCACAAGTTATGCTTTATTAACTAGATTGCTTGCCCAACCTAGGGAATAGAGAGGTCGAGCTCACTTCTTTGTGCACAAGCTCAACCTAACAAGGTCGCATGTTATGCGACCTGATGGCAAAATGATTCCGTACGTGCTTCGAGCTGGTCCTCTCATTGGTCTCAAGCTTCTCGCGAGCTCCTTTGGACCGAACCAATTTCCATATATAACACCTATCAACCTAGAAATCTCAATAGAAAAATAAACATAAGAAGATTAAGAAATATAATACCATAGGTTTGAGATCAAATCTCAAACATCTAGGACGATTTTAGTATAACTTTGATTCAAAATCTCTTGATTAGATTTTAGAAATCTTGTGAGGTAGTGAGAAATCTAGTTTTGGACTTTTGCTTAGAGATTTTTGCACTTGAAGAAGAGAGAAGAATATGGAAATCTAATTAAAAACTAAAGGTAGTTAGGACTTTTATAACTGCTATAATTGAGTCTAATAGAATAACTAACTTTTAGTTGGTGAATTGATTTGTGAATTAATTCAAAGTGGTTAAAACTAATGAATCAGTTTGGTAATTGAATCAGAACATCAGGTCTTAAATTGATTACTAAATCGATTGAGCTCAGAATCCCAACATTTGGTAAAAAGAATTTTTCAAAACTTTTCTTCATAAATCAATTGATGAATTGATTCTAGCATGATTTTTACAAGTTCTTCAAGGAATCGATTCTTGAATTCACTCACAAGGTATAAAATAGTTTTGTAAAATCTTTACTTGTGAAAAATCATTTAAAAACTTTGTTTTCTTCAAGTGGTTTGCATCTACCTCATTATTAGTTAAAAAATATTTAAATCAAACCTTATTTGAATTTATTTACAAAAGATCCTATTAAAATAAAATAATTCCTAAATCTATTCTCAGATTTCTTGAATCACATGCTTTGAACCTGTAAAACAAATCAAAATACTAAAATATATTGTTAAATAAAATTATTTTTCAACATTAAAACTAAGGAAAATATGTAGCTAGAGTAACCTAAGCTAACAGCATTCAAAGCATGTTAGGGGTTGATTGCTTGCTTTTCCCTATGGTTGCTCTTTTCTTGGTCTTTTGGATCATGATCAAGACTTTCTACTTCTTCCTCATTTTGTAAGGAAAAGGATTTAAAGGCAATGTTTTTCTTCTTTTTTAGCTCCATTTCTTCTTATATGTAAGGTCTTTCATATTCCAAGAGTTATCCTCTCAATTCATCATAAGAAAGAGTGGTGAGATTGTTTCCTTTTTGTCTAGCATCTATCTTTGATTGCAATGACTTTGGAAGCATTCTCAAGATCTTCATGATGAGTTAGTTGTCAGGAATGATCCTTTCAAGTGCATGTAGATCATTTACAATAGATGAGAATCTCTCTAGCATAGGCTTAATCCTTTTATCACCTCTTATTTTGAAAACTTCATATTCATGAGCAAACATGCTTAATCTTGTCTCCTTAACTTAGTTAGTTCCATTGTAGGTTACTTCTAGTTTTTCCCACATTACTTTTACACTTGTGCATTATGAGATTTTCTCAAATTCTTTTAGAGTGACTGAATACATAATTACATTCATTACCTTGAATGGGTTACTTCATTTTTTAGTCATCATCACTTCAATTAGATTCTAGCTTTGGCAGATTTTTATTGACTACTTTATTAGAATGTGAGGACCATCATTGATAACTTTCCATACTTCAATGTCTATAGATTTAATAAATAACATCATTCTAAATTTTCAATAATTATAGTTGACTCCATCAAAGAGTGGAGGTTTTGTGGTTGAATGTCCTTCTGATCCTTATGAATGGCTAAAAAGCATTATCTACAAGATCTTTCCTCGTTAAGCTTAATAAAATTGAAACCAAGCTCTGATACTAATTGATAGAGCTATGTGGCTAAGAGGGGCTGGGGTGAATTGGCAATTATAAAATTTTGTACAATTATTTGGAAAACAACAAATTATGAATAATTTGAAAATAATGTGCTGATTAAGTTGGACAGTAAAGAAGTAGGCATGTAGTTAAAAATATAGCACTATGCAAAATAATAAAGAAGGAAGAACATAACATACACAAAATTTATACAAGTTCGATAATCAAAATGTACTTCTCTTGAATCTACTTATCTCCTCCCAAGTTCCACACCTCAGGAGACTTGAGGAAAAATTTACTATTCATAAGGATTTGCAAGATTTCACTCTCAACCTCTCACACTACACTCTTGTGGATTTCACACTCTAATTACAAAATTTTTTACAAAACTATTAAGATCACACAAGAGGACTCATTCTAAGTCTTAAGAGCTCCAACTTCTATATTTGAAATAATAAGGCTTTTTTTTCCAATTTTCTCCCAAAAGAAAAAAACAACTTGTATAAAACATGAACACTCTTAATAGCATGAATGAGCAAGTTTAATCTTCGATGCTTCTGCAAAAAAATTTTCTAGAAGATTTGATAGTATTTTTTATCTCAAAAATTCTTGCTATAATGATGTCTTTGTGCTAAGGAAGATAATTATTTGTAAAGCTTTGGAGTTATTGGGACTGCAAGGAATAGTTGGGACTGTAGAGTGTCATTTGTGTTGTAGTTGTCTTGTTTCTTTCTCTAACATATAAGACAAAAGCATATGAGATAGTGATTTAAGGGGATGGATCATATGCAACTAGAGAAGTCTACAGATGGTAAGCTATGTTTTAGGAATATGTTTCAATGGTTTGATTCTTTGCTATAAAGACCTGTGCCTTTTTCTTTGCTAAAGTGGGGTCTGCTACCTTTGGTCAACCATAAAGCTTAACAGGTGATCATCAAAAACTAAAAGTTTATATGTTTATTCAAAGGTTTATTTTGTCCTATTTCCATACACACACATATTGGCTTGGCCATAGAATATAGAAATATTTATAATTTATTAATGACATAGGCAATATACTCTTCCTGATACAAATCCTCTAAAAGATTAGTTGGTTCAACATGTTAAAATAGAAAAGAAATGAAATCAAAAAAAAATGAGGAGTAAGGGCAATGGTAACTATTACCTTTTTATTTATTTAGTTCACTTTGTTGTTTGGTTGGGTGTTGATTAATGTGGTAAGTGATAGTGGATGGTGGTTAATGATAGGTTGTGGTAAGGGATAGTCAATAGTAGGGGGTGGTAATAGGCAGTGGTCAGTAACAATATGTAATGGTAGATGGTGGCAAACAATGATAAGTGGTGGGCAGTGGTTAATAGCAAAAGGTTGTAATGGATAATGGTCAATAATTATAGCTGGTGGTAGGCGGTGATCAATAATAGTAGATATTAGTGGATAGTAGTCAATAGTAGTAGGTAATAATGAATAGTGAAAGGTGGTCAATGATAAAAAGTGGTGATTGGTGGTGGTCAATCATGATGAATGATGATGGGAAGTCGTCAATGACACTAGGTGATGGTAGACAATGGTTAATAATGGTTAATAATAATAGGTGATAGTGGGTGGTGGTCAATAGTGACAGGTAATGATAGATGGTAGTCAATGGTGATAGTGGTGGTAGGTAGTAGTTAGCAATTGTTGGTGGTAGTGGGTAATGATCAATGATAAAATGTGGTGGTGGCTAGTGGTCATTGGCGGTAGGTAGTGATAAGCTGAGGTGGTGGAAGCTTCAAAAAGTAAGAAAAGGAAAGAGAGAGATGAGTATTTTTTTTTTCTGGTGGATAATGTAATCTGAAACTTTAGCTGGAGTATGTAAAAATCCTAATTCTTGCATCAAAGATATTTTTTTAGTTAGAAGACTTAAGCATATTTTGCTTAATATTAGTAAATTCTATGACAAGGGAAATAAAGTCACTTTTAACTCCACTTGTTGCATAGTTGAGAATCTAATTGATAAGCAAATTAAACTAGTTGGTAGAAAGTTTAACAATATTTATATGATCGATATTAATAATGAGTCAATTATGGATTCAAAGTTCTTGGCTAGCTAGAATAGTGACTTTTAGATTTAGCATAAAAGACATATGCATGCTAGTATGGATTTAATTGGAAAATTGTCTAAAAATAACCTAGTTATCAATTTGCTTAAGAGTAAATACAACAACAATAAGATTTGTGATGCATGTCAAAGGGGTAAGTAAGTAAAATCTTCTTTTGAACCAAAAAATTATGTTTCTACATCAAGGCCACTTTAATTACTTCACATGGATTTAATTGGTCTATTAAATGTTAGAAGCCATAGTGGTAATTCTTATGTGCTTTTGATCGTTGATGACTAGCCAAGATTCACATGATCATTGTTTTTTTACTTAAATGAGTAACACTTTTCAAGCTTTTAGGAAGCTTCACAAGTCTATCTAAAATGAGAAAGGATCAACACTAATAAGTATTAGAAGTGATCATAGTAGAGGATTTGATAACCATGATTTTACTTGTTACTACATTAAAAATAGGACAAGTCATAACTTCTCTACACCTAGAATCCCTCAACAAATTGAAGTTGTTGAGAAAAAGAATAGATGCCTATAAGAAATAACTAGGCCTATGCCTAATGATAGTACAGTTTCAAAGTCATTCTAGGCAAATGTAGTCAATGCCACATGTTGTGTTATGAATTATTCCTTGATAAGGCCTATTTTTAAGCAAACCCCTATGAACTGTATTTGGAAGAAAGCCTAATGTATTATATTTTCACATTTTTTATTAGAATTGTTTTGTGCATAATAATTGTAAAGACAACCTAGGCAAATTTGATATCAAACTAGATGAAGCATTATTCATTGGATATTCTTTTATGAGTAAAGCTTTCATAAGTGTATAGCAAGAGAACTTTACAAATAAAAGAATCCACCCAAGTTGTATTTGATGAGTCTATTCCAAGTGTTCAAAGAAATTATCATGATGATGAGCAAACAGACTCTTGGCTTCAAATGAGCTTCAAGAAATAGTTAAGGAAGAAGGAGATAAAGAGGATAAGGAAGATGGTGGAGCTTCTTCATTGATCAATTTGGATGATGTATTGCCTTACCACCCTAAAAATGCTTAGAAAATCATGGTAAGCCATCCGTAGGAGCAAATGATCAATGACTCAATGAAAAGAATAACTTGTAATGCTTTAAGAAATATTTGTGATTGTTTAGCTTTTTTCTCACAATTTGAACATAAAACCATTGATAAAGCTATAAATGATTAACATTGGATCTTGCCAATGCAAGAAAAATTAAATCAATTTGAAAGAAACCAAGTTTAAGATCTTGTTCCAAGACCTAATGATCATATAATTATAGGATCTAAATGAATTTTTAAGAACAAACTTGATGAGAATGGCGTTATAGTGAGAAATAAAGCCCGATTGGTTGTTACAGGCTATAACTAAGACTAACGTATTGATGTTGATGAAACCTATGCCTCGGTAGCAAGACTATAGGTTAAAACAATGTTATTAGCATATGCTCACATTAAAGGATTCAAACTTTATCAAATAGATGTCAAAAGTGCTTTCTTGAATGATTTGATTATGAAAGAGGTTTACATTGAACAACCCTCTGGTTTTGAAAATCACCTTTATCCAAACCATGTTTTTAAGCTTAGAAAGGCTCTTTATGATCTCAAACAAGCTCCTAGAGCTTGGTATGAATGCCTAAGCAAAATTTTGTTGAAAAATGACTTTTCAAGAGACAAGATTGACATCACACTATTTATAAAGTATAAGGCAATAACATTTTCTTAGTGCAAATATATATTGATGATATTATTTTTGGTGCTACTAGTGAATCCTTGTGCAAAGAATTTGCTAAGATTATGTAAAGTAAATTTAAGATGTCGATGATGGTTGTGCTCAACTATTTCTTTGGTCTTCAAGTTAAGCAATCAAATAATGAAATTTTCATGAGCAAAACTAAATAACAAAAAGAATAGCTCAAAAAGTTTGACATGGAAATTGATATCCTTTTTGGTACTTCAATGAGTCCTTCCACAAAGCTTGATCTTGATGAAGGAGGTAATAAAATTGATGTCACAATGTATAGAGGCATGATAGGTAGTTTGCTTTATTTTACTACAAGTAAACTCGATATAATGTTTAGTGTGTGTATGTGTACAAGGTTCCAATCTAATCTTAAAGAATCACATTTGATTAGTGTTAAAAGAATCCTTAGATACTTGTAGACACACTTCATATGGGTTTATGGTATCTTAAAGCAAGCTTTAGCTATTTGGTAAGTCATTCCGACACTAACTTCATTGGAAGTAGAATGGATAGGAAGAGTACTAGTGAAGCATGTCAATTTTTTGATCACTCTATAGTCTCATAGCATAATAAAAAATAGAATAGTGTGGTTTTATCCATTACTAAAGTGAAATACATAGCCTCTAGTAGTTTTTGTACTTAAGTCCTTTGGATGAGACAACAATTATCAATAACCAAATGGGAGACACTGTCCTTGAATTTGTTCTAGTGGCATTAACCTCACCAAAATCCCTATTATGCACTCAATAACCAAGCATATAGAGATAAGACATCATTTTATAAGACATCATGTTCAAATGGGAGACACTGTCCTTGAATTTGTTCATACCAATTTTCAACTTACTAACAACTTTACTAAGTCTCTTAATGAAATTTGATTTGCTTTTATTAGAGAGAACTGGACATGTTAAATTCTTTGAAAAATGAGCTTAGTTGATTTGATTGTCTTTATTTCTTGTGGTTTTTAAGCTATTTCAATTATTTGTTTTAATTTGTTTAAATTGTTTTCATCATTTAAATCAATTCTAACTTAGGCATTAGAGAGTCTCCCAATTTCTTTTGCAAGTGCCAAGTTGATCTCAATTTTTTTTCAAGTTCAATCATTTTTGGAGGTTTAAAATTGGTATTCATGGTTTGTTTTTGAAAAGATGATGAAAAAATTGAAGTTTTGGTGATTTTAATTGATTGTGATCCAAATCATCCTTTCTAGTTCAATTTGTAATTCAAATCGATCGATTTTGCATTGTTTGGGTTGCTCTGAGAGACCAAGGATTCTAATCATGATTCAAATCATTTAGCTAACTCTAAACTTATGATTCAAATTGGTGTTGAATGTGTTCCATCATTTGTTCATGATTATGATTGTGATTCAAATTGCTTAACCAATTCTAGTTTTGTAATTTTAATCATGAGTAGGATTATAAATACCGTACACACATTTTTCAACCCATTCTTTCAAATTTTCTCAAAACCTTAGCCATCCTCTCTTAACCAATCACTTTCTCTCTCAAATTTCTTTCAATTTTACTAATTGAACTCCAATGTCTCTTTAAATAAACACTTGCCAACCTATTTAATTCAACTTTCACCTATCAAAACTTCAAATTTCTCCCAAATCTCAACCCTCCAAATTTTCCCAATCATTTTCTCTCTCCTCATTCTACCAAATCCAACTAAAATGATTGATGATTTCACCATTGGTTCCAAGAAAAGAAAAGTTGCTAGTGACAAGCAAGCATATCGAATGGATATGGCCATTGAGGAGCAAAAGTTTCCCAAATGAAGAATATTATGAGAGGTATGCCAAATACAAAGAAAAATCAATTTCCCCATTAAGATGTTGGGATGCAAAATTTCTAAAAGAGAGTTATCTAGAATTTTTTGGTATGCTAGCAAAGTATAAATTGCTAGAGTGTGTGACATATAGTGTTAAGTGTTACTCTAGGCTTGTTAAGATGTTCTACGCAAACCTAGGTTTAGCTAATGGTAAATTGTTTGTTTCTATGATGAGAAAATTGATCACCTTGGATGTAGAGACCATGCGTAAGTTATTTGATATGGAAGGAGGGTCCAGCTCCATAACTAGCAAAGATGTGGTAGACTATTCTAAAGAAAAGGCCATCAAACTCTTTTTTCCAAACACCACTCCTGTCTTTGTTATTGGAAAATTAATAATTACTGAATTGTCTATAGAGGATCATATCCTCCATTATATTATTGTGAAGACCATGCTTCCAAGGCACACAAACATCACGAATATTGTTAATGATAAGTTGTTCTTGATGTGGGATATGAAGACTGGGCTAGAAATCAACATCCCTTATGTAATTTTGACATAAATGGGTGCCTTTTTTACAAAGACTAACCAAAGTTTCTTGCCCTATGGGATGATTTTCTCTCATTTTAGAGTGCCTTTGTCTTTGGAGAAGGAAATAGACAATGTTGATAGCTTTACTTCTCTTAATGAGAGGAATCTCCATCAAATGCAACTCAAGCTCATTAATGGAAGGTAGGTCAAGCAAGAAAGTTTTGCTTCTAAGAGATCTTTTGTCTCTAGTTCTGAAGACTTCCAAAATGAGACCATGAGCTTGCTAAAGCAAATGCAATTGCAACAAACGTAGTGTTTTGGAAACATGGAGTAGATAATCCAAGCAAATCACAAGCACATGAATAAATGAATTGGCTCTCTAGAGGCAAATATGAATGCTAAGATCTATGACCTTTATAGATGACTAAACTACATGAAAGGATAACTTAATGAGATCTACGAGGCTGTTTCTCCTGATATCTAGTTCATTGCTTGATCCTTGAGCCCCTTTTTCCCTTGATCAAAACTTATTTTTCCTTTTACTGAATATTTTTACTCTGATTACCTTTATGGATTTTCTAGATGTTTATGGATATTTTTGTTAATTTCAATATAATTCTTACTTTTTGGTTAATTGTTGAATCTTCTTGATATGCCAAAAGGGGAAGTATTTATGTATTTTGAGGAGTTTGTATGCTAAATTATTTTGCACGTCTTTAGGGGGAGCTTTCATCTTTTTGCATTTAATTATATATTTAGTTATTGTTTTTTGATTGATTCCTATCTAACACCAACATTGTTTTTTATCATCAAAAAAAGGGAGATTGTTGACTTTAGCTCCAATTTTCTAATTGAGTAAATTTGTGTCTTAATGACAACAAATGGTTTTGGTTGAGCTTATTTGCTTTAATTTCAGTAGATTAATCTTGGATGACCTTAAATTTCTTATTGAAGACTTAGTTGAGGCCTTGTTTAGTCAAAATTGTAAAGGATTATGTTTATTAAAATTTAGCTCAAATTTTGGTATCATTTTTTTTTTTGGAAAGTTTGCCTCATGGTTTTAATTAAAAAGTTTTTGCACAATTTCACCAAAAATATTCCAATATATTCTTAAATGATTTATCAAGAGTTTTGAAATGGTTTTGAAATGAATTTTTAAAATTTATTTTTTAATCTCTAGGTCAGTGATTCGAATTGTTAGTCTTGCATTGTATTTGCGATTATGATCATGAGAATAGGGCAAGTGCACGAATGCTTTGGATGCTTGGTGATTCAAATTAGAAATTTACTCTTGCTTTTGTGATTCTAATCGCAAGTATCTCAAGATTGACCAAATGTTTGCATATCTTGGCGATTGAAATTGGATTTTACAATATTTTTCTACTAGTCAATTCAAAACCTTCATAACTGATTTTCATGATTCTACTTGGAATTCAAACTTTGAATTTATAATCATAATCACAATTCTGATTGTGGGACTTAATTTTCAAATGATGGGCATTTCACACTTGATATAAATATCCATTTCACACTTTTTCTAGTGCAAAACCCTATCTTCAAGAGGCAAATATTACTCAATCCTTTTTATCTCTTCAATTTGAGCTAAATTTGAGTTAATTTATTCCTTTAGTGCTTCAATTTGTAATTTGAACTATTAAGTTCTTTAAATTTCTTTTATTTCACTTCAAATATTATTGGGTTTTCTAGGGCTAACCATACCTAGGTAGAAAAGTGGTTCAGCTCATTCTTTTTCTTCTTTAGGTGAGATTCCCAGAGGATATTCTGACTGTGGTTAAGCAGTTATTATAAAGGCTTTTCTAGGTACCTGTTTAAATTTGGAGGGAATGAAATTTTAGCGGATTTAAGCTTAATTGAGAAATTAGAAGTGGATACAAGCTTTGGAGACAATTTTTTAATGGGGAACCACTATAAATGTATGTTTGAATATCTTTATTCCTACACTTTTATATTTTGTAATCTATTTTGTTATGATTCACTATTATTCTTAGTAAAGTTCAATAAATGATCTTGTGAATACTATTCCTTTGAAATTAATGTGTGAAGCTGCATATTTTTTTATTTCCAAGTAATTTTGTTGGTATGGCTAAAACTAAAACAAAGATTTTAAAAAAATTTAAATTTATAAAATCTTAAAATCAATTCATCCCTTTTTAGTTGAATCTGTGACTACACTACTATTACTGTCACTAATATTTTATTCCTTATACAAATCCCTCACACCATCTTAATTGGTCAAGAGTTTATTATTACAATTGTATTAACTATTATTTTTCAATGGATTTGTAATTTTTGACAAGAAGATTTTTATTATTGTTGCAATCACATTTTAAATTTCCGAAGCCGGGCTACGTAGTTAACAATTAAAATATTATTTCCTTCACTAATTGCCATCCTTATAACGTGGGTTATGGAATTAACAATTCAAAAATTATTTTTATTCACTAATTGTCACCTTTAGAACGCCCACGGGAACCCTATGTCGCAAGATGATCAATTATTGCAAGAAAATCGAGGAACTTCGGAAAACAAAGGCGTTGCGGTTTCAAGCCAACTACGACTAAAAACTACTAGATCTTAATGCCTCAAATTGGCAAATACCGCCAAAAAAACATCGTCAAAACGACAAAGGTTGCTAGCTGTCCGGTTTTTATTTATTTTTTTGGCCATTAGCTGTCTGTTTTGAACATGATAATATAAATTAATAAATCACATCACTGGGATATAATAATGGATCGCTAAATCAATTTTATATCATTATAGTAATTTATAATGATCTTGGGATGTATGAACATGAATGTCAGTCACCAATTAGCAGAAAGCTATGACACAAATGTTAATTTGTCAAAAAAAAAAATTCTTTTCTTTTAAAGAAATTCTTACTTACATGGAATACTTGAAACTATTAATTATTTAATCTTTATGTCAAAATAAAATATTTTTTTATTTTACTATAATATTGATATTTCAATATTACTATTTAATATATTCTGACAGATCAACTATCATGACATTATAATTGAATAATAATTTAATTTTTCAAAAAATAATAAGTAATATTACTTAAAATCATACTATTACAATAAAACTAAATATTTCCCACCCACTTCTATACAGTTTCATTTCCTCTTGCCTTCGTTTTACTATATAATAAAGGTCATATGCTTTATTCATGATCGAATCTTTTGTGAAGAAGGCTGTAATAATAATATTTTCTATCTTTTGTCCTTTTCATCACCTTTTTATCAATCCAAATTAAAAAAAGTCCCACCTATTTACTTTAGTCCTTTTTTCACCGGTCCCAGCAAAGGGTCAATCCGCTACTAAAAGATGTGGTTAAAATGAATCCATAGTATTACAAAATTGAGGGTGGTACACATTTTAAAACTAGGTTACGCTTCCCTGTGTGCCAAAAACTTTTTCAAGTTTTTATGATAGCTTAATTTTAAGTTATAAGAATTACCTTTTTATATAAGATCGTGTGATTTTTCTTTATAAAAATTATAAATATGTACAGATTTTACATATAACAAATATGTAAAAATTTATTATTGTTATTTCATCATTTAAAATTATATTAAAAATTTTAAAATTTTTTATTTCTTATAAAAATTACAATTTTTAATTAAAAATAGAAAAAAATAAAATTTCTTCATAAAATTTACAATAACATATCAATGTGAATTTTCTCTAATGCTTATTGAAATATAACCCTCGAAACTAGATCTCATTAATTTGAATCTTGTTAGTATCTTTTGTTGCCTTTTTTTGCGCAAGCACCAATGATTTTGTGCCGTATTTTAACATCAACAATTAATCTCTTTCTTAAATATTTTTTTTTCTGAAAAAATACAAAAAAACTCCTTCAAAGTGAATTCTATCCTTATAAATTTTCAAACTTGTAATTGAAATATTAAATTATAAAGAAAATCTTCAAAACTTGTAATTAAAATATTAAATTATAAAAAATCTTGAAATTAAAATTCATTATCCACTCGATAAACTCTTCTTAAAACTACCTTATAGATAAAGCTAAAGATTTATATTTTATATATGAGTGGTGTAATTGTATTTGCATGTTAGTATATAAAAACTATCACGTGTTTACTATTTTTAGCACTCATGTTATTTCATCGTATTTGTAAAAGAATATACAATACATAAGAATGTTTTAAAAGTTACTGATGAAAATACAACTATATTACAAGAGCATGAAATATAAATTTTAATGTTAGGATTCATTTGTTTCAATTGAAAATAAAATTTTATGTAAAGTATTCTTTTTTTAAGAAAATATAATTCTAGAAAATGTATTCATTTTTTATTTGTTTGGATAACACAAGAGACTAAACTCTTTTATTGAAAAATATTATTATACATACAAATTTCATCTCTAAAATCAAGCCACACAATAATTGTCTTATTATTAGAATATTTTCATAATATAAGAGTGGACAAATCTTTACTCTTAAAAATCAAAAGTTAAGTGTATTTTAGACTAAAAATAACCACGACAAAAAAAACAAAGGTAGTTTAGCGACCAAAATTTTCGGTTGCCAAGCTATGAATTTTGGTCCCATGTAGCAACTGAGCAGCCACCGAAAAAAAATGAGTGACTAAACACCCAGTCGCAGTACAATCAGCAACCAAACTTGATTCAATGGCAGAACTTAACAACTGAAATATATAGTAACAAGTTCGGTCACTGAGCTCCTCCAAATTTGGTCGCCATTTGACTGTTTACCACTGAAAAATTTGGTGGCAATTTAGTCACTGTGTAATTGCCACTGAATATTTGGTCGCAGTTTCGGTGGCTGTCTGTGACTAATGTGATCACAAAGTCATTAAAATTTGGAAGAATTGGCCACCATATATTTGGTGACAGTTAGGTCGCTGAGTAATGAAAAAGTTGGTAATTGAAATTTTCAGTCACTTATTCAATCACAAAATCAACAAAATCTAAAAAAAAAAATTAGTCACAAATTCGGTTTCTAACCAGTGAATAGTTTTTGCAACTACTTTATTTAATGACTATTTTAGTCACTGACACCTGATTGTTACATAGAAATGCTACAAATCCAATCCAATATTATCCAATACAATCTAAAACCCATTCAATTCTAGTGTATAACAAAATAAATCAATTAAACATTAAAAGTAAATTTAATGCATAAAA
>JANHAO010006449.1:0-21318 GCA_026873985.1 Saraca asoca
TCTCACAATCATATTTGATAAAGGATTAGAACATACCTGGATCCATGATTTCAAGATCAATCTCTTCGTATGATTTTCCCCTCTCGTCCTTCCTCTTTCCTTGTATTTATGATAGTGAAGATACGACCTTTTCTTGATTATGTTTTCTCTATCCGGTTGTCTCTAACTCAGACAACTATTTATATTGAAGGGAGAGGAGAGAGAGTTATAATTTTTATAATTCAAAATTAACCCCCATTGGCTTTAATTATTTTCAGACCAACCACCATCACATTAGGCCATCTTTCATTTAAAGTCAGTCTATTAGTTACATGAGTCATTATAGATTATTAAAATAATCTAACACTAAGAACAAGAAATATTAGGGAAAGGAGTAGTTTCAAATAATTAGATTAAACCAAATTGGTTTCAAAGATCAAATGGGATGGACATGAACAGCAATAGAGAAGGAGCCAAAACTCCAAATAACTCTCCGCAAGAGAGGAGTTTTGAGCTCGATATGTCATTGTTCATTTATCTTTTGTTGTCATACATTGAGAAAATTATTTTTAAATCTCATGGATCAAAAGTAAACGACATGTCTTTAACTTATTTTAATAAATATATTAATTAAAGTGTGTGCAGAACTATTCCAAATATGACCTCAACTGATAAGAAAAAAACCTCACTAATTTATTGTATTTTAGATTATTTATTGATTATAGGGTAAATTAATAATTTTGACTTTGATATGTTTCTAAACAATAGATGATTGACATTATTCTAGTAGTCTTTTTTTTTTTATGTTTTTTTACTCAAGTTCGACCATCATTATTGAAGGGGATTGAATCTATCAAATTTAAAGAGGAAATGTTTTAACTCTCATTTGAACCTTTAAAAAATTAGAAAATTTAATTTATTTAAAATAAATTTATATAAAAATTAATTCATGAATCTATTTTTAAATTAATTCTTTTTTTATAATTTCAATGGATTTAATCATCCACTAAAATATAAGTAAATGCTGGAAATTGCTATTAAAAGAATTTAAACTCATGATAAAAAAAATCGAAATATAATCATTCCAGCAGCAACCATTTCATAATATAGGCTTTGTTTGAACTTCCACACAAAATTCATACGCTTTACCTTTTCCATCTTCACAAATTATCTCAATAATAATAAATTGAATCTCTCTTCCGCTAAAGAAAGAAAGATGATCTATTTTTCGCATTTGGGCGTCATATTAAGTAAGAATAATTTATTTGGTCAGAAAACATATTTTATAATAAAAAAAATACTTATTTCTTTTTGTTTGCAATTTTCAAAAAATTCATATCATAATAAATTTTTTATTTTTTAACGTTATATAACATAAAATAATATCCATTATTACAGGGAAGAAATTACTTTTTCCAACTAATGTAGTTTGTAGCATTATTATGATAAGTTATATAAATAATATGAAAATCTTATGTTTACATAAAAGTAAATGAAATTTTTTTCTTACAAAGACGAATCAAAATCCAAGCATTGGGTATTAAGTTTCAATAAGTGGGAGTTGAAAAATAAAATTATATTATAAATATTTTTATATTTTTATTTTTAATAATATGATTAAAATAAAATACAGATAAAAGAGGGGGAATGAAACATGCCCTATAGATGTACTTCTCAACAAGGCCATTTAATGGAAATAGAACAAAAATGAGTTTCAACTAAGTACTTTATTTTGACTGGCAATACTTTGTCAAGTATTTTGAAATTTTATGAATTTTTATAAAAATATATTGTAAAAGTTATAATTTTTTTTATAAAAGATTAATGAGTATGTATAGATTAAACATGTAATAAATACATAAAAAAATTATAATTTTATTGTTTAAAATTATATAAAAATTTTATTTTTACATAAAAATTATAAAAAATATAACAAATTTTCACAAAATTAAAAAATTGCATACTAATATTTACTCTTACAAGTACTGAAATATAATCTCATTTTAATAAAAAAAATCATGAGCATGGATGTTGTGCATAAATACCAATGACCACGAGCAAGAACTCTATGAACGGATCACCACAGATATTGACTTTATAATATTTTTTCAAATTAGTCGTTGCAGAACATTAAACTTACATAAATATGTTTCTAAATATACTGCTACTCTTAAATGTAAACAGATTCAAAAGTATCTGCCACGTTTCTCAATCCGTGCGTGCGCTCTAATTTCTAATTCATCCATCACGGTGGTTGGCCATTGGTAGTTTGATACTACATTATTGCTTTATCTAGGATTTACGAGTTTGACTGAAGAGAATGTTAATTTGTAATTAATGAAAGACTAGAGGATATTTGACACTGCTTCCTGCTTGATGGGATCGTGATGATGGCTCACCTTTTACACAGTAACTATGACCTGAATGAACATTCTATGGCAAGAGAGGATTTCTATGATAATATCTAAAGTGTCACAAATTAACTTTATAAATCACTTTATTAAGTAAATATGCTTGATTTTAAACGAAACATAACAAGAAAATTAAACATAAAGAGGAGGTCATATGGCTCAAACTTAGGAACAAATGTATTTGTAAATTATTTTTTTTTAATTTTTTCTATTTTGGAGATATTTATATTATTTTAATATAGATCATTTGTTTAGTGTGAATAAAAAAATATATGATTGTGATTCTTACAATTTTTTTCTTCACGTCCATATGAGATGGAGCATTAGAACCCTTTTGAATTATAAGAAAAACTCTTATATTAACTCGAAAAATATATATTTACTTGTATCATTAGGACTTCGGCTTAAAATGCTCTTTAAGGAAGGAGGTAAGCACTGTGACAAGGGCTAAAAATTAGAGTGTAGGGCTTAGAGACTTTCTCTACACACTTAAAATTATGTAATAAGGCACTCTCTTTATTTTTAAAAAAGTCTCTTCTCGATGTACACTAAAGGTTTCTTGTGCAGCACATTTTATGACACTCAATATGTGCTAATACTTTGTCTACATGCTTATATTAACTTGCGGGCATGATACACATGGGTTTTGATTGTATGGGCGACAAATTCTTTAATGCCCCGTTTATCTATCCAAGTGTGACTCAAATTTATTAAAAGACTGGCATGTTGGCTAAGAGTTAGCAATACGAGCTGCATGGTTCTGGCTAGAGAGTTATCGTCCCATGACAGTTGGTATTGAGTTCAGTTGTGTTAGAGAGAGCAAAACGAGTGGGCTATGATTAGGGTAGATTCAGATTGTTGAAAGCATATGAGCTTTGTGAGTGAAGTGAACACTTATTAGAATAGTGAAAAGATGCTATTAAAGACTTGACTATGAGGGCCGCAAGATGTTAGACCAACTTGAGGGCTAGTGTTTGAGATATTGCATTTGAGGAAATGTTAATGGTGCATGGAGTGCATGAGTGTGTAGAAGTTGATGGACTTGTTATATCGTACATGACATTAATTATGTGCTCATTCATAGTAGCATTCGAGGGAATGCAAAACCACTCAAGAGAATGAATGAATTGACAGCCTATCTAATGGGAGGAAGTGCCCCCAATCTTGTAGATCAGGCTTGACCACATCTATGAAGGACATATTAGTTGTTGACGAAGCCACAGTCGTGCTAGAGAGCGTGGCCACAATAAATAATTGACACATTCTGTGGGATGACACATCTCTTCTAATGTATTGAGTGGATGAATCTTATTTAATGAGTCTAAAATCGTGTCAGAGGGCATAAATTTTACTTAAAGGAGTAAAACTGAATTGGACAAACAATCTAGAAGGGATTGGTTGTGCGTTATCATGTGGATGTAATGAGCAAGTTGAAATGCTTATCCACAAGATTCAAAATGAGATGTTAGGGAGTTAGCATATCATAGTCACATGACAAGTGGAAATGATACCCAATGTAATAAGCTAGAGCTACATAGTCACAAAGCCAAGTGGCGATAATGACCTCAAGGTGTAGCGAGCTAGCACTACATAGTTGCAAGACAAACTTTGTGGCAATTATCATGAGATTCATAATTTCTCACACACATATAAAGTGCAACTCAGGATAGAGTAGAGGATGCTTCATGCTCAACCCTCATCAAAGCTATTGATGTGGGGGAGCTTTCATAAGGATGCCCTAAAAAATAAGCCATAAAGAGGATGCACTTGGAGGAAGAGCTATTATGATGCACTCAAACTAGGCTATATGGGCCTAGACATTGAAGGGTATTGATAGAAGTGTGCCAGAAGAGAGGTACTAATCATTAAAGAAGTTGCTACGAGGGCTAAGATACTAGCAAGTGGCTATCAAGATTACGAGAGATGAGCCAATATCAACTTTAAAGATATAGCACTTGAGTGTGCAAACCTATGAGGGGTTGTGAGGGTGAAAATACTAGATAGCATCAACTCTGAAAAGATTGTAAAGTCCAAGATATCATGAAAGTGTCAATTCAGAGAGGGTCAGGAAGATCCAATCGAGTGTGAATGCTATTGTTGTGGGTATTTTTGGGGTAATGCAAAATGGGCTGACAAAAGCCCAATAGAAGACGAGTCCAAAAATACCAGCTTGCCAGCCATGAGCTCTGGACACAGGATAAGACCAAAAGTAATAGCCCCAGCTCGGTAAGGATGAGCTCTAGCTTGCTGGTCGAAGCATGCCACCCCAGCCATCTCCTAGAAGACTCATTTTGGTTGAACTTGAGAATAGGACCGACTTGTATAACCGACAAGTCACCCAACACAAGCTCAGCGGTCTCAAGCATGGCATGAAACTTTAAAGTCCAGTCAGTAACTAGGGGCACGTATTCCTAACTGACAAGTCAGTCCTTTAAAATCGATAAATTAGTTATCAAAAATCGACAGTGAATTGCTTAGCATTTATTGCACAATATGGTGAAAAATATAGTTTTACAATTTGTCAAATTACACTTGTAACCCCTACCTCTATAAATAAGGGGAAGATCATTGTAAATAACAATGAAAAATACATGCATAAATTCTGCTGAAATAGTGAAAGAACATATGTACTATTACTCTATTGAACTATACAGAGAAATAACCATACAAAAGCAAATATAATTACCATAGATGTAGGGGTCACACTGACTTTTGCAAAACCACATCAAAAAGCTTATGGTGTCTTTTGTTCTTGCTCTCTTTCAACTTCTTCTTCTTTACACACTAACAGTTTGTAGTTTGGGGATTTATTGGATTTTTCCTATTGATCGAATTTTATCATCAACATTTTGGCACTAGAGGAAAGGCTCCAACTACATTCTCTCTCTCTCCTTGGTTTATTGTTTAGCTATAATGGCAAAAGGAAGAACCATCGGAAGTACAGATACTATTGTTGGCCAACCTAAAGGTCACGCACAGCAACAATGGGAAGTGTTGCTAGTTGGGGGCTCAATCCTCCCTATGGCAAGTGCCTCTGTTGCCCTTGCAACAGGTGTTATCATCAGTACGACTCCATTAACCCCTCACCAACCTGTTGCCTTTGGGACTGACGGAGCATAAGCATGGCACTAACATCAGGTGGCACTTGAAAACATTATGAAGGAGTTAGCCGACATGGTAAGGGCACTGACCCAGGGCATACAAAGACAAGTTGAGGTCGTTACACCTGGAGGAGAATTCTAGTAGGTAGGAGCTTAGCAGGAGGGGCTTGTCAGAGTAGAACATCAGTGAGCTAGGTTAGTTCACTTGTATAATTGACAACTAAGGTCGGAGGTCCACTAAGCTCATAAAGACAATGAAGGAGATGATCAGCAATGTGAGAGTTCGCGCTGAGAAGGAAGTTCAAATAGGACCAATCATAGATGAAAATTAAATCGCTACTTACCGGGTTATGACCACAACAAGTGACATAAAGCCTCAAATCACCATTCCCGCAACTAGAAAGGTGACTAGAGTCATCGAACCACTAGCCTTCAGTTTGAAGCACAAGACCCAATGATAAAAAAACTACTTCAGAGGGTACAATGGTTAGAGAAGCACCTTCTGACTCAAGACAGACAAGACCGTTATGAGGAGATGACACCATTCACTAAGGAGATTGAGACAGAGCCTCTTCCTCATAGGTTTAAGGTCCCCAACATCCCACAGTATAATAGGGACAGTGATCTATATAACCACTTGGACGTGTTTAATGTCCAAATGGATCTTTAGACTACTAACCCATTAGTAAAATGCCATGTTTTCCTTGCCACCCTTGGAGAGATACCTCAGATGTCGCTCAAAAGTCTCCTAACTCATAGCATTCACAGTTGGGAAGAATGCCAGAGAAGATTCCTTAACTAATATAAGGCACTAAGGAAGCAGCTCTTACTATCTTGCCACCTCACCACAGTCTTTCAACTGAGAGATGAATTGCTAAAAGACTACATTACCTGGTTCTGGCGCAAGGTCAACAATGTTGAAAATCTCTCAAATGAAAGCATCCTCACCATGATCTCGGCTGGACTTCGTAAGGACAGAAAGCTATATAAGAATATATAGAAGTCTTCAGTGAGGGACTTGAGTGAATTCTACAAGTGAGATGCCAAGGAAATTAGGTGGGAAAAGACTTTTGGCTTGAAGAAGCCCAACTAGAAGTATAAGGTGAGTAGCTCCAGTTGGGGCAAAAAGAGAGGCAATGGTAAGAATAACAGAGAGAGTCAAAAGGATGGCTCTAATGGCCAAGCCATAAAAAAGGCTAAGGATGAGCAACCTCAATGCCAAGGTCACTATGATAACTATAATGTCCTGTCGAATACTCCAGACAGGATCTTTACAATAGAGAGGGATAAAAAGGACTTTAGGAAGTCTAGACCCCTGAAGGCTCCCCTCGAGCATAGGAATAGAAAAAAGTTTTGTACCTATGACAATGAGGTTGGGCATAATACTTTGGAGTGTTGGACGCTTAAGGATGCCATCGAGGACCTCATCAATAGAGGTCGTTTGAGGGACTACTAGTGCAACGTTTTAGACAGCGACCTCCACGGCCTCAACATCTAACGCAGTAGCAACATTAGCAGACCCTCAAACATGAGGAGGTACCTTCTATAAGGACTATATTCACCATCTATGGTGTGCTTCACATTGCAAGCACTTCCGAAAGGTTGTATGAGCAGTATGTGCGAGAGGGCAAAACATGTCCTACTTACGAGGTATAGTGAAGTTGAAGGACCAGTGAAAAAAGCCAGGATGAACTTTGATTGCATCACCTTTACTAGTGAAGATGCTCGAGGAATACATTCTCCACATAATGACGCACTGGTCATTTGAGCCAGAATTAGTAATGCTGAGGTGTACAGAATCATGATTGACATAGGTAGCTCAGTAAATGTGATGCACATGTAATGTTTTGACTAAATGGGCATAAACTCTGACCAGTTTAAGCTTTCGCTAGAATCTTTTTTTGGCTTCATAGGAGACGCGATAGTACCAGTAAGGCAAATCAAACTTCCAATTACCTTTAGGGACTCGAGCTGTCAAGCCACCACCTTAACTGATTTTTTGATCATTGACTCTCCCTCAGCATATAATGTGGTACTGGGACGACTGGTGATGAATGATCTAGATATGGTTATGTCACTCAGAGTACTAACCATCAAATTCCTAACCCTCAACGGAGTTGGATGTGTATGAGGAGAATAACAAGTGGTTTGATGTTGTTATAAAGATGCAGGTGAAATGGGGGTAAGTGGGAAGAAGATTAATATGGTTTCTGGAGGAGAACCATGAGCAATGAGCACAATAGGGGTTAGCCATGACCTCAATCCCAGTAAGATGGACACAGATCAAGCTACTAGCCTAGTAAAGGAGCTCAAAGATATGTAGGTCAGTGAAGCAGATGCTGAAAGATGCCTCAAGTTAGGGAAAAGCTTGCCTCTAGATGTGAAAACACAATTAATCGAATTTCTTAAGGTCAATTTGGATACTTTTGCCTAGAATCACAAAGATATGGTGGGAATTAATCTTGGGATTATGTCACACAAGCTCAATATCGACCCCTCCACAAGCTGGTTCACCAAAAAAGAAGACCAATGACTGTTGAGCGCTATGCCACTCTGAAGGAAGAGGTGGATAAGCTTCTAGATAACAAGTTTATCCGGGAAGCTTATTGCCTATCTTAGGTAGCCAACCCTGTACTTGTAAAGAAAAAGAATGAGAAATAGAGGACCTACATCGACTTCATAGACCTTAATAAGGCATATCCAAAGGATAACTTCCTTTTGCCGAGAATTGATCATGTAACAGCAGGGCATCAACTCCTCAGTTTCATGGATGCTTACTCGGGATACAACCAAATCCCTATGGCCACACAGGACGAGGAACACACCTCATTTATCACTGACCGCAAACTGTATTGTTACAAAGTGATGCCCTTCAAACTAAAAAATATAGGGGCAACCTACCAGTGGTTAGTGAATATGATATGTTGGTAAAGTCCGAATAGGTCACTAACTATGTTTGTGATCTGGGAAAGATGTTCCAAATCCTGAGGAAGTATCAAATGAAGCTGAATCCACATAAATGTGTGTTCAAGGTTGCCTCAGAAAATTTCCTTGGGTTCATGGTAAATAACAAGGGAATAGAAGCAAATCCTGATAAGATCAAAGCTCTCATTGACATGAGACCTCCTATTAGGGCCAAGGATGTGTAGAGTTTAAATGGCCAAGTCATGGTACTTAGCCGATTCATCTCTAAAGCACTAGATAAATGTGTTCCTTTCTTTAATGTCCTAAAGAAGGCAAAGACGTTCGAATGGATACAACAATGTGAAGTCACCTTTTAGCAGCTCAAACAATATCTTGGATAAGCTGCTCTTTTGTCCAAGATAAAGGAGGGTGAGAAGCTATCCGAGAGTGTCCTAGTATACCCTTAGTGCAACTTTGACATGAGAAGAAAGTGGAGCTCAATTCCTCATTTATTACATGAGCAAAAGGTTACCAGATGCTGAGACAAGGTACTCACCAATGGAAAAACTTGCCTACTACCTAGTAGTTGCATCAAGAAAGCTGTGACCTTATTTCCAAGCTCACAACATAATAGTGCTCACATAGCTCCCACTCAGACAAGTCTTATAAAAGATGGATGTCTCTGGTCATCTACTTAAATGGGTAATTGAACTAGCTCAGTTTGACATTGAATATAAGCCCAAACCAGAGATCAAAGGGCAATCTCTGGCAGGCTTAATAGCAGAATTCACCATACCCATATAAGAGGAAGTAGAGACTTCAGAAGCCCTATGCTAGGAACTATATGTTGATAGGTTGTTAAGTGAACAAAAGGCCAAGGTAAGAATGCTTCTTATCAATTCAGAGGGGCATAAAATCCTCTGTACATTAAGGTTCAGTTTCCAAGCCACAAATAATGAGGTTGAATATGAAGCATTATTAGCGAGGCTACAACTATCAAAAGAAATGTGAGCTGAAAGATTGAAGATTTTTAGCGATTCATAGCTCGTTATTTGCTATATGCAGGGAGAATACCAGACTAGAAGATCAAAAATGACTATCTACCTATAGAAGGTCCAGGAATTACTAAACTCATTCTAGCAATATGAAGTTAATCAAATACCACGAGCTCAAAACAAGCATGCTAATGCCTTGGTTCACCTAACCATGATCAAAGACATTAACTTCCTGGGGGCAATCCCTGTAGAGTTCCTCTCATCCTTAAGTATAGAATAGAGAGATGCTCTGATGATGATTGCCATGACACATGA
This sequence comes from Saraca asoca, assembly GCA_026873985.1. NCBI lineage: Eukaryota > Viridiplantae > Streptophyta > Magnoliopsida > Fabales > Fabaceae > Saraca > Saraca asoca. Next base: position 9,706 of record JANHAO010006449.1, read on the forward strand.
CTCTTGGATGAGCCTAATTTTGGACTATTTGCAAAAGGACAAGCTACTAGAAAATGAGCTTGAGGCGTGGCGATTGCAAGCTTGAGTAGCTAGATATTGCATCTATGATAATATATTGTATAAAAAAGGATTTTCAACTCCACTTCTGAGATGCATTGATGGCCGCGACTGCGACACTGTCCTAGAAGAAATCCATGCAGGCCATTATGGAAATCATGTCGAAAGGGTATCACTAGCCTAAAAAGCTATCCGATAAGGATTTTATTGGCCCACAATAAAACAGGACACCATTAATCTTATCAAGAAATGTGACAAATGCCAGAGATTCACAAAGATCCCATAAGCCCTACCAGCCTACCTGTGACAAATGGTTAGTCCATGGCCCTTTGCAATTTGAGGTATGAACCTAATTGGACCACTCCCTATGGCTCGTAGTAATTGCAAACATGCAGTAGTGGCCATAGACTATTTCACCAAGTGGGTGAAGTAAATGAGCTTGCAGAGATCTTTTCTGTAAAGATTGAGAAATTTGTATAGAATAACATGATTTGTAGATTTAAAGTCCCCCAACTAATTGTAACTGACAATGGAACTCAATTCAATAGCAAATAATTTATCAAGTTTTACGATGATCTTAAGATCACAAAGAGTTTCTTTACTATAGGCCATCTATACACCAATGGGCAAGTCGAAGCTGTCAACAAGATCATCAAGCACATCTTGAAGAAAAAGTTAGAGGCCAGGAAGGGAAATGGGTAGATGAACTGTAGAAAGTGCTTTGGGCTTATAGAACCATGGTTTGTAGCACTACTGGAGAAATTCTCTTATTAATGGTATATGGATCTGAAGCAATGATCCCAATAAAACTTGAAGTAGTATCACAATGAAAAATTACTTTTAATCTAAATGACAATAACTAACTCCTCACCATGAATCTAGATCTTATAGAAGAAATAAAAGAAAGAGCTCACTTCAGGGTTATGACCTATCGATAACGAGTTGTGAGATACTACAACCGGAAGGTTCAAGCTCAGAGCTACAAAGCTGGTGATCTCATTTTGTGCCTTATCCTTCCAAGAGCACACAAGGCTAATAAGGGGACCTCAAGACCGAATTGGGAGGGCCCGTACATTATTAACAAAGTCCTAGACAATAGAGCTTATCATATAGCAAACATAAATGGAATAGAATTCCCTCAAGCTTGGAATGCTGAGCATCTCCACCCATATTATCAATAGAGATCTGAATCTTATAAAATTATTCAGAGATTAGTAAAAGCACTTAAGTGTTTCCTCAAATTTTTATGTCTGTTTATTGGTTTTTGAATAAAATCTTAGCGAAATCTTGCACAGGAAACGAGCTATATGTCGATCATGAAATTCCAGCTAAAGTGTAACCTACCCAGCATCCAGCTTGATTAATGATCATGATCATGGTAGATATCATATGTAGTGCATGGAACATTCAATTATAAAAATTGGGAAGAGATAAGCAAGAATATCATAGAAGTTCATTTAATATCCCCTCAAACAAGGCAAATTTATATAAAGTCTGAGATTCAATATAGAGTTCAAGAAAGAAATTTGAAATTGCAAAGAGTCATGGTCTAAGAAGTCGGATCCTTAAGAGCTGAGCCTTTATGGGGCAAAGAGTCAACAGGAGGAGCAAGCGGGTCATCCATCATTTGATCACTAGTGGCTTTCACAACCTGCTAACCACTCTCTCTTTGAATAGCACCTTTAGCAGAAGAAACTTAAACTGTAGACTCTGTACCCTTTTTGGAAGAAATGACCTTTGCAGTCCATTTGAAGCGTTTAACAACCTCAAAGGCATCCTTGCGAAAAAAGGAAAAATCCATCTCTGGGTGCCATTCCCATAGGGTGTAGAAGAAAATAGAGCTAGTTTCAGACTCTGCATTTTTTACTGCTATCGTAACTAGTGTGGTAGTGTCTATTTTGACTCTGGTGACCTCTTCCTTCCTAGCCACCTTAAGCTCCTTCTCAATAGCCTCAACTTGCTACACTATTGCCTCAACCCACTGAACTATTGCATCTAGTTCACCCTTAATTTTGTTAGCTCACTAACTACTTTGCTGAGGTCCAATGCGATGACCTCATGATTTGCCACTCTCAAGATAAAGTGACCTCGGCTTCCTTTTAAGCAACCTCGATATCTCTAGCTCTCTCCCTTAACTCCAACACCTCAATGGTTGTGTCAATCGGGTCCCCCTCAAGTTTTGCTTTCTCCTCATTCTAAGCTCGGAGCATCTTTTTGAACTTTATTACCATTAGTAAGTTTTGAAAAACCAAACAATCAAGTTAGATTACAAAAAGGGGGGAAATAACCAAGATAAAAGGACTTTATTTACTAGCAGGACATTGTAGCTGCATAGCTTAGTAATCCATCAATTAAAAAGTCCCCTAACTCTAGCACCAAGGCCTTATTATGAGGCCCCAAAATCACGTCAATATTCCCCAAGAAGAAATTGAGGTACTCCTCCATCTTTGGACCAAGATCGGTAAATTGCTCCTCGACCTCGACCTTGGGTACCACTCACTTTCGGGCAACTGTGACTTTTCTTCCTTTTGTCCCTCTTCCATTTTTTTGGCTGGAAGCTCAGAAGGGGATGCGACCTTGGTTGTAACTATCACCTTTGGATGCGATGTGGGAATTGGCTCTTGTGAAGGTATGACTACCAATGCCAAAGGTTAGGTTACAACAACAGAGGTTACATCAGCATTAAAAGTTGATGAGGTGGATGCAGAAGGATCTAGTGGTGGCTTTCGAGGGATGAGCTTCATCATGCACTCGAAGTCTTCAAAGTTAGTTAGGTCGACTTCCTTAATTTGATGAGCTCCAATCTCCCTATTGAGCTTAATATTCAAAGTTAGAGTGAGCTTGTGCTGAAACGAGCTTGTGCAAGCGCAGGAGCCCCTCATCAAATCTAAAATCATTCTTGAGGTCGCCCAAAGCAGCAAATTGTTCCAACACCCTAAGCTCCTGAACCTCAATAGTTAGTTTCTTGCCAGCATTGTTTGTAAAATGAAACATTGTTAGAATTAGAGAAGTAAACATAATAACTTATCAAACTCGCACGTCCTCAGCTTGCTCACCTAAAGTCAGAACAAAAGTGAAGTTGTTAAGGTAACGTAGAGACAACAAGAGACAAAGAACCAATGGGTTTGTAATTTCCTACGTTGGATTTACCCTTAGCGTCGCCTTGTGGCAAATTTTCTTATGCTCGGTCTGCTGAGCCAAAAGGTAATAGATCCCATCCAGCGAGCCTGTGCTCTTAATGCTGTAGAGGTAACAAAAAACCCTGGCAGATGATGGTGTAAGATTATTCCTCAAATACACTAGTGCAAAAGATGTCAGTTGGGAGTAGGAGTTCAGGGAAAGATGAAAGAGGCAAAGCTTTAGTATATTCAATAAATTAATAATGTAAAGGTGCACTAGCAACCTAAGCTCAGTGCTAAGATGCTGGGGACTAATGGCAATAAATCCTAGAGGAGGATAAGCTGCAAAATAGTTAGAAAAGGGCACCATAATATGACATCCCTTGGGAACCAAAATATTTGAATTATGCTCTAGAGCTCGTCAAAGCTAATGGATGAAATGTGGTAACTAAACACTAAGCAATATAAAGACTGTTGTCTGGTAGCGACCTCCTGGCCCCCAGCAAGGTTTGAACGAACATTGAATTCTTTAACAACCTCACCACTCCTTGAGGTTACTTCACCTATGGGTCACATCAACTCCATGCTCTGGGTTGGAGAGTCAAGTTCTTTATCACTCTCTATTTGGTGACCTCGGTGTTTATAAGCTACCATCTACATAAGGAGGAGGAATGGTCAAGTAGCTAAAAGTAGACCATATCTAAAGTCAAAACTAACAGTTTCTTATGTGGTAGGCCATACACACCTTGGGTCACCACCTTTAAGACCCAAACTCCTGGAGACAAGGGGGACTCAACCATTGGAATGATAGAACCTAGAAAACTAATGGAAGACTCGAAATGATGATCAGAAACCCTAGAGTCTACTAACAAATCAACCAGATAAACTAGACCAAATAGGAGAAAACATATAAGAAAGTAGGTTCAACTAACATTCTAGATTCTTTCAACTATAAGCAAACAAACCGCACACAAATTGCAAAATGAAGACATCTAGAAACCATAAATCAAAAAGAGAAAACTCACCGTTTTAACTGAAGAAGAAGGTCCGAGATGTATGCAAAGCTGCCTTTTGGTGAGCAGAACCCAAACCACAAGCTGGGTAAGCAGGAACGACATTGGCAATAGCAAATAACAATGAACGATCATGGATTTGATGGAGAGAAAAAGAAAAGAGAACTCAGAAGTTTTAGATTTCAAATGACAAATAAGAGAGGGAAAGAGTTCTTCAATTTATATGACGTACAATCTCACTATTGGATCTAGGAATCAATCGAATACCCATGATCTGATGGCTCAACAAATGCCAACTATAAGTTATTGCCAGCCTGGCAAGAAACATTCACCAATGACAGAAACCTAAGAGTCATGGGGCAAAATGAGCGGAAGTACGGCAAGCGACCTGCAAGATCATAGATCGTAAGCAACGGACTAGAGCTCCCAATCTTGTGCCGACTAAGGCACATTCGTATGATCGACCAGGGCACCTGTGCTAGTTAAGACACATCTGTGTGACCTACCTAGGCACTTAATCTTGTGCTGACTGAGGCATATTCATGCAACCTACCAGGGCACCTATACTAGCTGAGACGTATTCATATGACCTACCTCAACACCCAATCTTGTGTTAACTAAGGTGCATCTATGTGACCTACCAAGGCACTCGTGCTAGTTGAGGCACATTTGTGTGACCTACCTAGGCACTCGTGCTAACTGAGGCATATTCATACGACCTACCTGGGCATCCAATCTTGTGCTAGCTAAGGCATATCTGTGCGACCTAGCTGGGCACTCATGCTAGCTGAGGCATATCTATACAACCTACCTAGGCACCCAATCTCATGCTAGCTTAGGCGTAATGCTCAAACTTGTTACCAGCTAAGGTACTTCAATACTCAAATTCATTGTCAGTCAGGATGAACAAATATGACCAATTAATCATTCAACATGGCACATATGCTTTTAAGTCACGACTTATTGGCTGAAGCCTATTTTATATTAATTTAATCTATAGGATTCGAGGTCTATTGACCTATCAGGCATTCATTTTACCTAACACTTATCAAGTTGTGGTTTGTAGGAACTTATTCATGTTACCAGTTGCAACCTACTAAACGATCAATATGACATGCTAGGGAAAAAGAATAATATTACACAAAATTTCATTAAAAACCTCTCTCAACAAGGTAAGATTACATGAAGATTCAAGAGTAGAAATCAAAGCAAGCTTACAACTACTATATCCTAGCTAGAAGGGCTGAATTCCAACAAGTTGGAGGACCAATAGGCAAACTAAGTTGCTCTAACTCTTCCTCATCCTTCATCCAAGCTAAGAGCTTCTTCCATAACTTGAATGCCCCCAAGGCCTAGCTCACTGTTCAAGGATGCCAAAGAACAAGTGAAAGAGCTGCATTATTTAGCATGACCAATGGGGAGGATACAAAGAAAGGTAACAAACTTTCCAGGATCCTCAAAGAGGAATTTTTCATGGGAGCTTCCTATAACAAAACTTCCCAGGACCCTCAGAGAGGAATTTCTATAGCAAGCCATACACATTTCGTAGCACTTCATCAAGGACCTAGATCGTCAGAAATATGGCAAGCTCAAATGATGCACCCATCAGGTCATTCTGTGGGATAGAAAGAAGGTTTCTTGACACTTTATATGGGCCAGTCTGGCTTCACTGAAGAATCTAGAGATTATACAGTTGTTCTTGATCGAACAGTCCAACAAAGAGCAAGGCTATCATGTCAATGGCTATAAGAAAATGTGCATTAAAAGCATAGCTAGATGGAGTAGTAGGACAAGAAATTTGAAATGACAATACGGTAGACTATACTAAAGACTTTGACAACACTGCAAACTATAAGTGAAGAACTTGGCAATACTATAGACTGCAAGTAAGGACTTTGCTAGTAAACTACAACTCCTAATCCACAAAGCAAACTGAGAGTTGGGGGTTAATGTTGTGGTTATTTTTAAGGCAATGCAAAATGGGCTAACAAAAGCACAACAAGAGACGTGTCTAACCAAAAGAGACCTAGATCATCCAAAAATTAGGTTGCTTGACAAAGGCAACAACTTGTTAGCTGCAGGCTTAGGACGCATGATAAAGCCAAAAGTAATAGCCCCCGCTTCGAAGGATAAGTTCCAACTCACTAATCGAAGTATGCCACCCCAGCCATCTCCTAGAAAACTCATTTTGGTTGAAATCAAGAATGGGACCGACTGGTATAACTGGCAAGTTGCTCGACATGAGCTCAGCGGTCTCAAGCATACACATGAAACTCTAAAGTCCAGTTAGTAACCAGGGCACATATTCCTAATCAATAAGTCAACCCTTTAAAACTGATAAATCAGCCATAAAAAACTGACAGTGAATTGCCTAGCATTTATTGCCCAATACGACGGAAAAGATAGTTTTACAATTTATCAAATTACACTTGTAACCCCTTACCTTTATAAATAGAAGGAAGATTATTGTAAATAACGGTGAAAAATACATGTAGAAACTCTACCAAAAAAGTGAAAGAACACACATACTATTACTTTGTTAAACTATACAGAGAAATAACCGCACAAAAGCAAATATAACCACCGTGGATGTAAAGGTCCCATTGACTTTAGCTAAACCACATTAAAAAGTTTTTAGTGTCCTTTGCTCTTGCTCTCTTTCAACTTCTTCTTCTTCTTCTTTACACACTAATAGTTTGCAATTTGTGGATTTATTGGACTTTTTTGGTTAACCAAATTTTGTCGTTAATAGCTATATAATGGAAGTATAATGGATTGTTGAACCCAATGCACACAACCTTGGAACCAAGGGATTAGTCTTATGTTTCAATCAATGTATAAGATGTAGGGCATATTTGTTAGTAGATATCCAAAATACCGAGCAAACACACAAGCTATGGGGTAGCACACACTTAAGCTATAGATGTAGCGAGTCAGATTGAGAGTTGTGCATGGACAATGTGCAAACAAGCTACAGAGGTAGTAAAGCAAACATAAGTTATGGAGGAAATAACTTAAATACTGTAGAGGTAGTGAGATAGGTGAAGTTACATAGGCAACAAAACCAGAGAGCTATAGAAATAGTGACATATGAGTTTGTGTTGAGATAACAAAATTGAGTCTATAAAGGTTGAACACAAAGTCTGCAAAAGCAGTAAAATCTAAGACATTAAAGTTATGGAGACAACTACCTAAAGGTTATAGGAAAAAAATGCATAAGGGTACTAGTTCAATGAGACAAAGTCGAAAGGAATTCAAGGAAGGAGTTGAGGAGCATCACACTGGTGATGATCTTAAGAGCTATGTTAGGTTGAGGGCCCCATTTATCAAAGCCTTTTAAATGATGATAGCTTAAAGAGACAAGCAGATTGGTCGAAAAAGAAACTCGAGCGGAGTAGGTTGAAGACCCACATGAAAATTTGAGAAACTAGCACTTAAGGGAAGAAATCTTCATGAAAGTTATGTCAGATTAAGGCATCAATGAGAGCAATGATATTTGAAGTAGGGGAGAATGTCACAAGCTAGTCTTGTGAACTAGTTCTGTAAGCAAGCATGCTCGATTTTGGATCAAACATGGTGAGAAAATCAAGAATGAAGAGAGGTCCTATGCCTCAAACTTGGAAGGAAATGCACTTGTCAACTATTTTTCCTAATTTTTCCCAATTTAGGGGCATTTGTGTCACTTTAGTATATATCATTTGTTTAGTGCAAGTATGAAATTACATGGTTGTGATCCTTGCATTTTTAATGGCTTTGGCTTAAAATACTTTTTAAGAGGATGTGTCCAATGACCTAGGTAGGCATTGTGGCAGAGGCTAGGGATCAAAGTATGGAGCCTAGAAACTCCTCCCACACACTCAAAACTTTGTAATGAGGCATATATTAATAAAATAGAGTTATCTATCTCCTTATTAAAAAAAAGTCCTTTCTCAATATATATTCAAGGCTTCTTGTGTGGCACATTTTTTAAGGCATGGTATGTACTAATGTTTCAACTACATGCTCAAGTTAACTTGCAAATATGTTGTGTATGAGATTTTGGTTATATGAGTGACAAAATCCTCAATGTACATTTATCTATCCAATCTATCCAAATGTGATTCAAATTTATCGAAAGGCTGGCATGTTGGCCAAAAGTTAGCGACATGTGCTACATAGTTTTGACTAGAGAGCTATTAGCTTGTAACAGTAGGGAGGATGACTGGATAACAAATGTTGGTCATCCCATTGCCTATTTCTCTTAGTAAAAAAGGGGAAAAAATACACTTTATCCATATATGATATGACCTTAATTTTAATTTATCGATTCATGGTTTAAAGTATGAAAAAAGGCAACCTTTAATTTGCACTGTTAATACTTTATCAACCTATACTAATTTTCTGTGCAAATCTAACGGATTTTGTCACATGTTAGTCATGTACTCTCTAATTAGTCTTAATTTGATTCTAATTACCCATTGTTATTCCTATTTTTCTCTTTTGCCTAAATTTGAAATATTAAAAAAAATTATCTTTGATTTTGTAGGGTTTTGAATTTACACAAAAGAAGAAATTGGGAATGATTAGGGTACAATCAGGGTCAAATTAAAATTAATTAGGAAGTATGTGATGAGTATATGATAAAAATTGTTAGATTTGGATAGAAAATTCACACAAATAAACAAAGTAACAATTGCTTCTTTGCGAAATTTTAAATTATAAGTAAATAAATTGAAACTAGGACTATACCAATAAGAAGTATTTTAAAAAATAAAACCGCTAATTCTTATGCATGCTTGTCACACGTCAATCCATAAAATGTGATCGGCGTAGAAGGTTACCATCAGAAAATCCCCTACAAGCCTTACAATGCAAGTAACATACCAATGATTTACTATTTCATCAATTCATGATGAAATATTTATATATATTAAAATTCTAATAAAAATCTGACAGAGTTTCCTCTATTTTTTGGACACCTTGCCTCAAGGCCTATACAACAATAAAAGGGCTACATGCCCACCATAACCTGTATAGTGTCACATCAAACACACTGGCTTAGATTACACAATCTACATCTTACTAAGCACTCAACAATCACAATACATGCATATACAATCCTACCAACTGTCATTTATTTTTCACCATTTATATACCTTTATTCTCCACAGGGAAAATCCACCCGATCTAAGAATAGATCTTGTATCAGTGTAGAGTGGAGGATCGATAGGACAATCCTAGAGCTTTGAAAAATATGGAAAAGAAAGGAGCGAGTTTCATAAAAACTCAATGAGTAAACAATTCCATGATCACTCGAAAATTCCATTTAAAAATCATGTTCAAAAGTATATATATAAATTTAGCCGTGAAAATATGCTTACCCGTTCAACAACCATAGTCTCAAAATAGACTCAAGAACTTTCAACTGTTAAGAAAAAGATTAAGTAATTAAAATTGTGATATTCAATAGCATAAAGAAAACATCAAGATTTGTTACTATGAAAAATATATTCACCATTATATAATATGAAAGAAAGTGAATCAAGATTTCTAAAAGTTATATATATACAATTAATTAGAAAAATCCTCAAAGGTAACTATAACATCATATATCACAAACATCACCTCCCCTAAAAATCCATCCCAACACACCGATCAAATATTCATATATCCAACCGCCCCTTATCATGTCATCATATCGATTAGTCACAAGTACACTTGAGGTTACTAATGAATTTTCAGTGGATCCAGGGCCTCATTAATAATATGAAAATATCACATAGCATAAAAGCCTTATCCCGATAAGCAACATTTATCAAAACATACACAAATCTGCTGATGCATTTTCATATCTATTCATCACATAGAAAAATATAATTGTCAATTCCAATAACATAAAGCTAGATGAAAATGCATAATTTTAGCACGACAAACTGTTTCACGTACACATACAATATATAAATATACTTTCGAAATCACTTTAATATATAGGAAAATCCTATTATTTAAAAAGATTGATAATATTCCATATAATAAAACTATTTTATATTTACAAATAGGATCATTAAGTGAGAAGGCTTATCCACTCACCTTAGACACCCCTTAGAAAGCTAAGTCAACTAAACTCCAAAAATTTGTTGTTAGTGTACTTAATTTGTTAAAGGAAATTTATCTAGAGCACCCTTCAAAGTGTCAGTGGGTAGCTCGATATCGACTGATTCACTACCAATGGACCTATCTGGGCACTAGCCAACAGCACCGTGGAGAAAGGCAAAACTCACTAGAAAATGATGAGGGAGCTGCTACTAAGCTAGCTAAAGAAGGAGGGACACCGGAGAAAGATGATTGGCGACGAGTTGAAAGTTGTTGGATGCCAGAGAGTGCAGCCATTGTAGGAAAGCTCTAACTGAAACTGCAAAGCCATGGGGAGAGGAGACAATAGAGGAAAAAGGAAGAGGATGACCGTCGGAGCTTCATTAGATGATGACAAGCTAAGAGGGAAAGAATCAACTGGCAAACACAAAGGAAAAAAAAGACGTAAAGAGGAAGCTGGCCTGGGAAAAATATATACATAAAAGGAAATGGGACAAATTGTGATTTGACCCCATAGACTTTTCACCGACTTCAAATAGGTTCTTATAAAAAATAAGAAATTACATTATAATCCCAACGAAATTAAAAATTTTCACTTCGGTCCCTCAATAACATTTTTTTTAGGTATTACAAATTCTCTCCGCTATCAAAAGAATTCGTCCTCAAATTCTAGGAACAAAGTCATAAAGAGTGAAGGTCTATACCAACACCTCACTTAAACAGCTGGGGGTATCTATACATCATGAGAGACCTAGGCTCCCAGGTAATGATGGCAACTAATCGGGTTTGGGCAAGTATGTCAATATTCATATCTGTACCCATCAGTAAATTCTTTATCCATACGTTGTCCATACCCCCAAACATTGTAGCAAGTTCGGGTACAGGTTTATACTTACAGGTATAGGTGTACCTACAGGTATACCTGTTAGAATTAAAAAAGAAACATTTCTAAAAAAATTTACATCTAAATCATAACAATAATTTAAAGTTTTTAACTATAAAATAAATTCACAAATCCAACCTATTTGTTCCAAATTACATCACACAGACAATATAAATCCATATAAAACAAACTATACTAAACATTAGCCAAAATTACATCCACATCAATCATCACACATACAACAACATATGCCAAACATTGGCAAAATTACATCCATGAAGCATGATACAAAGTTCCAAACTTTCAATTCAAAGTTCCAAAATACATCACAATTCATAAAGTTCCATTCCTTACAATCCCAAGTTCATATAATGGTCAAGGTTAACTCCTACAAAATCAAATTTAAAAACACATTAGTATACATTAAACTAATATCAAACAAGAACTATAAAATAATTTTACCTCCTTA